>JAQZBX010060078.1:0-17373 GCA_029593785.1 Cabassous unicinctus | reverse complement strand
TATTGAAGTTAGGAAGAAATCCACGATATCAAAATGTTCCTCGGTTTAAGATAAAAATATAAATACCCCATATATTAAATTAATTATTAAAAATAATTTCAATCTGTCATATTCACCATTCAAATGAAAGCAAAAAGTGGCACCTAAAAAGATTAATAGAAAATATTTTGTCTCTATATTAATCCTATTAAATATCTTGTATTTATCCAAATAAAGGTACATCACGTTCAAAGGAATATAAAGGGAAATATATAAATGGTTAGAAATACTGCCTTATATAGATGTAAGTTTCCACGTTTTAAATAGATATGTGTCTAGCCACCTACTATCAAGTGTTGATCATCTGAGAGATAATCATTTAAGTGTTATCTACTGAAAAAATTCCATGTGTTGGAAGATTCAGAATATATGGAATAAATTAGCTATTTCTTTGGCATCCCTAAGTCACCTTCTATCTTTGTAATACATATAAGTTCTTAAAATATTTGGTAATTGAAGCAAAAAATATAGACTCAGAGACACATTTTCCCATCTAGCAGAGTTAGAATTTTCACAGAGCAACAAACTTAAGCCAACATTATATATCACTTGAAGAATCTCCCTGACAGTGAACATTCATTTTGGCACCACATAAACCACTGAATATACATGTGAACATTAATGTCTTAATATCTCAAACCATGACAAAGTTTTATTTCTTTAGTCTTACCCTCATTTAAAAACATAGTTTTCTGTACCATGAGTAAATGAGAATCTTTACCCTGACAATGAATCTAGTTCTCATCAAACATTTTTAAAATTTACTTTTTAGTGGTTTTTCAAATGTAACAAAACATTTTTTCCCTTAATTTTTAAAGAAGTTTTAGATTACATAAAACCTACATCAAAAATATAAGGGATTCCCATATACCCCAACCCCTCCCCCTCCCACACTCTCCCCCATTAATAACATCTTCCATTAGTGTGGTACACTTTGTTATAATTGATGAATAAACATTGAAGCTTTGCCACCAACCATGGTCTACAGTCTACACTATGGTCTACATGCTGTACCACACAACTTTACAGGTTTTGACAAAACGCATAATGGCCTGTATCCATCACTGCAATATCATGCAGAACAATTCCAATGTCCCAAAAATTCCCCATATTACACCCATTCTTCACTCTCCCTCCCTTCAGAACCTCCAGCAACCACTGTCTCTACATCAATGCTACAAGTTCTTCCATTACTAGAATAGTAAGTCTACTTTGGTCCATAGTTGCATTCCCCTCTTATGTTTATTCATTCCTCAATATTGAGGATTTGGGGATGGTGATGCCCACTCTGCTTCTGTTTGAGAGGGGGCTTAGATCCCATGGGGAAGATGGATAGAACTGTCTTGCTTGCAGTTTTAGATACTCTGTTGTTTTGGGAGTTGACCATCATCATCATTTTGTTAGTTGTCGTGGGCAAGTCTGATGAACTGGAGAATAGGTATTGGCTGCAACTCTGCTGAGAGTCAGGGCTCAACCAGCATTATAACAGACCAAAGATCTAAGTCTCTGGGACATATATTTAATGGGTATAGTGCTAATTATAGGTTCAAATAAAGGGTACAGAAGAACCATGTTTAGGAAAAGTATATATGAGTCAAATTCTGTCACACCGGGGAGACAAGTTAACATATATTCCAACGTAATGCCCACTGACAGGGCACTGATCTCCAGAAGTTGTCTGGCCTACTTATAGCATCCAGATGTCTCTAGAGCCCTCTGGAGCACCCCTGCTTGAGGCATTGTTTATTGTGACAGTCAGTGAGATCCTCCTGAGTCATGCAGAAGCATATCCTCTGGAATGACCTCCCAACTCATTTTGAAATCTCTTAGCTGTAAAACACACTTATATTTAATATTTCCCCCTTTTGGTAAAGGTCTTTTTCCAAATGCATTGCTAGTTAGTACTTTGTAATGATTCCTCGGTGCCAGGGACGTGCATGTGCAGGAATCATGTCCCACACTGGGGAAAGGCAGTGAGTTTATATCCTGAGTTTGTCTTAGAGGGAGGCCACGTTTGAATAACAAGGAGAATCTCAGAAGGTACCTCTTAGCCAATATATATTACTAGACTAAGTTTCAGTTTTACAAGAATAAGGTTCATTAATGCATTAATATCAAGGGCCAGGCATATTGGTCTGTCCTCTTTTGCTACGTACTGCCTATGTACTCCAGAGATTTTGGAGAACATGGCAGGACCCTCAGGATGGGAATTTAATATTTTGTTGGTTATTGTGTGGGTCTCCACCCACTGAGATAACACCCTATAACCAAATGAACACATTCATATTCCATAAAGGCATGCCCCTAGTGCATCCTTGCCCACACATCCCCCTACCACTAACACCCTGCACCAGTGACCCTCCCCTGCCGTGTTTGCCAGAAAAACATTCCCACAGTTGTATTTTCCACCACAGACCTCTATCGCCCCAGAGTTCACCTGTTCCTTCCCCAGTCCTATGGATAGTCCAACCCAACCCTCCCTCCCCCCAACTCTGCTCACCCTCACATTCCACCAGAAGGGAGGGAAAGAGAAACAAAGGCAGCAATATCATTTTGGGTCAATATTTTAAAATATATTCTTGTAGTTATAGTAAATATACCTGTTCACGTATATGCACAGAATTTTGTTAATGGAAACATTTTTAATATTATTAAATGCATGGATACAGAGATATTGGTAAATGCTAAATTACTTCTTAATTGTACACTTCATCCCCAATGCTACTGAAGAAATCCAAGGTTTGACCAAGCATGGAAAAAAATCCATTTCTGCTATAGTGTTACTTTCAGAAATGGGCTATTTTAATAAATTGACCAAATGAGAAGCACATGTGACCCATCAAGACCTACCTGATGTTTTATTATAAATTCTTAAATCCTGGGATCTTATGAGTACATTCAAGTCATGCTTCTTCTCTTGAGTGATCTGCTTGTCAGATCAATATGTAAAATGTGACTGGTCATCTCAGTAAGCACCTGTCATCACAGGTCTTACAGGGGTTGTGCACAAATAAATTGGGAATGTTGTAAATGTGTGGCAGAAAAGCTTGTTTGTACTCCTTCAAATAAGGACCAGAGTGTGTCTAGCTGTGAAAATTGAAGAAAGTATGTGCACTAGTGTCACTTAAGGAAAAAATACCTTAGTTTCCAAATGTATTTTTTAAAGTATGCATATGTACCTCCAAAGAGAGTATTGCCTAAGTTAGTATACCATATAGATTCAGTGCAAATTCTAGTGTCAGAACTTAGATTAGATACTTAATTGTTGAGTGTTTTGGTTTCCTCATTTTTAAGAATAATGACATTAGCTATTCCAAAAGTTTTTAGAGAGGATTAAATATGTTAATATGTATCAAGTTTTTATAATCCTGTTTGGCACCTACCAAATTCTTACTGAGTGTTACCTGTGAAGATGATGATGGTAGTGGTGTTGACAAGCACAAGGATGATGATGTTTGAGACTGAGTTCCCCCTAAAGCAGACACTACAACAGGGGCCTGGTTGTAAGTAGTTTATTGGGAGGAGGCTGCTCCTGGGAAGCATTACAATTGAAAAGGAGAAAGTGAGAACTCAAAGAGAGCTAAATTGTTAGTCAACGGGTTATCAGTGCATGAGGATAGCTGGAGCTCAGTCCTGCTGAGGGCTCTGTAAGAAACCATGTGGAGATGCCTTAAAATAATCCCGCTGGGAAGGGGATGGGAGAAGTTTAGGGCATTTATCCATTGATACATTCTTTGGTTTAAGGTTTAAGGTTGCCTATGGAAGTTTTAATTCTAAAGATTACAGTGCTGAAGAAAGCCCTCAGGCATAGAAAAAAGATGTGTGTGCTTGAGGGAGGGGGTGTCATCTTTTTGGAAGCAGTCAATAGCAGCTATAGTTGAACTAGATGCATCAAGGTGTTAAGAGGCAGAACATGTATTCTACCATATGGTCCTTTTAAGCAAACCTGAGACTGTGAGGGGACATATGCATAATTCTAAACTTGTGTGTGTATGCATAGTTTAGGTAGAAAGCTCACCATATATCACTTGATATTAATTCGTACAACAATTTTTCTTTTTGAAGACTGTCTATCCACCTTCTCTAGTCTGGTCAGTATATACTATGAGAATAATTGTTCAAAGATCCTTATTTTCTGCATTATCTTCTGAATGCCTGTTATAAAAGAATATTTTGTGGCAGAAAGTATGCAAGAGAAAAGGGATCTAGTGTCCTTTATTCCAAGACAGAATGAAAGACCCTGAGAGCACTGAAAAGAACTGTTGACCATAATCTGTTTTCTTGGGTATCTGTAGAATTTCTGACTTATGCATACATATAGTTTACTGGAAAGATACAACTCCCATATGAAGCAGAAACCAAAGAAACCAAAAAAATTTAAGTGATTAAACTCCAGGTTAGAGTCATGTTCCCAACCTGAAGTTCAAGGGTCCCTGGAAGGGCTTTGAATTTATGGGAAATGTGCTTTAAAACAGGCACACACACAAAGCATTATCCATAGTCTGAATAAGTAAAATATTTAGCACTGTTAGGCAACACTATTTAGTGTTTAATAACGTAGAAATTAATTTGAGAACATAGCTGAAATTATGTTAATATTTTATCAAATATTTAGCAGTGATAACCATTGTACATATATAAGGAATTTTTTTTGGAAAACTCCCTAGATTTAGAGTTAGAAGAAGTGGGTTCAAGCATTCTATTTACCAAATGTTGAATAAATTAGAGGCTAATTTACTTAACATCTGAGTTTATTTCTATTTGTAAATAATTTCTATACTTGCAAATAATTATAACTTGTATGTATATATGTATCATTTAGGGTTTATATAAGTAGCATGTACTTATTGTTTACAATTATACCCACACACATATATATTCACACCCACAGACACATATTTTATTAGCTAAAAATCACTAAACAAATTTAAGTTATATGTTTAAAATAATTACCTCTCATGTCTTCATCCATGTGAGTCCATAATCACCTGAACACCAAGGACAGTTTTAAAGAAAATTAACTAAAAAAACAGTCATTCAAAGGATCGTACCAAGTCAATTTGTTTGTGATGATGCAGGAAGTTATAGGCTGATTTCCCTGTCTTTGTAGCAGCTCCTGGCCTCCTTGGTAGAAGAAATGGGTACAAAAAAGTCATGAAATACAATATAGCTATTTCTGCTAAAAATGATAAAGTTTTTTGGAATATTTAAAACTGAATATTTCAAATTATTCTTTTGAACCATGTTAGATTCTTTCATTATATTTTTTAAAAATTTTCAATAGAGGGTACTGTTTTACTAGTTGATTTTAAAGAATGTGAAAATAGCAAAATGACTATTGTAACCATAATTCAAAATGCAGAAATAGGAGTGTAATTATTTCACAGTTCTCCAAATGGCATTTTGTGAAGGAGGTCCTTAGCAATGGAACTTAATTAAGGTACAATGTGGGATCATGCTGTGCTTTATTTTTCATGGCAGTGTGTACATTGCGTTCATCATTCAATAATTCCCCTATATTGGTCAGGAGGAGCAATAATAGCAAACTTTGAGAAAAAAGAAATAGTCATTCTTATTGGAATGTCACTATTAAATATGCAAGAATGGGAATTTTAGATGGTTGGAGCGTCACAATTTAACAGTTTTGAAAAATCAGGAAATAAAATTTCTATTTTAAAACAAAGATAAGTTCAGTGCTAGAAAATCTCTCAGAGAAGGTGAAGCCAAACTATGACCCAGACACTGTTCTGCTTGTCCTATCAAAAAGTGACCATAGTGCTCTTTCCTATCCCAACCATGTTGTGCTTACTACTTATCTTTTGCAATACAATGCCATTGAATTGTTAAAGAATACTGAGGTGGTACAACTTTAAATGAAATCAAGGAACTAGGAAGCACAAAAGTCAGGATGATTTGTTTTGGGTATAAGAATGATGGGAATATCAAAGGGGTCTTCTAAGATACTTGAGTGAAGCTGGATGATCATTTCATTATTATATTACACATTAAAAAGTAAAACTATTGCAAATAAAAAAAAGAAAGAGCATGGTGAACACTAAATTCAATGTAGAGCTTGGGAGAAAGTGAAAGATGCATTTGGGATGGAAAACATGGAACTAGAAATCATTGCAATTATTCTGTTTCTTAAGCTCTTTGATGGGAACATGGCTGAGTGTTTTATTTTTGTTACTTAAACATTATACGTATGTTTTTTTTTATGTATATATATCACAAAATTTAAAAAAAATTTAAAAGAGAAGAACTTATTCTGCCACTGAAAACTAAGCATGCAAAAATCATACTTTGGGAAATAATATCTGAATTTGGAAAGGTATATGTTCCCTTTGTTCTTTTTTTTCTTGAATTTTTCAATTTAAATTTTGCTGATCAGATAGTTATAAATGAAAGTCAACTTGTTCAGTGAGTACTAAGCTACCAAGTCTTGATTAAACCCTTCATATTATGATTTCTGATTAATATAGAATAAGTAATATTTTCACTTATACCTTTGGAAAAGAGTATAAGTATTTTCCTCATAGTGTTCCAATGAAGCCATTGGCAAGAATACTGTGACTATTTAAAAATTATCAAAAGTACAATAAATTTATGTTTAATGCATCTTGAATGGCCTATACTGAAATGTTTTATCAATGTCTTCCATACTGCATAAAAAACTCTTACAGCATGGTACTAAAAATTAAAATATTGTCCTTACTGAATAGTTAATTTATTACCAACTTCATTATTTAATAACTAACATCATTGAAATGTCTAACATATATAGACTGTATCTAATCCAACTCTGTAAACAAAATAAATTTCTAACTAAAAATATTGTATCTTAACATGGGCATCATTAACAATATCAAAATTTATCATTACCACATACTTTTAAAACAAGGGCCACTGACTTTTATTATTTATTTGTAGTCTTTGAAATAAGATGCTCTGCTTTTGAAGAAGTTACTCTGGAAGCTAATTTTTTTTCAGGCATGTAATAAAAGATAAAAAGTTAAAATAGCTGACCCATCATCATATGAGCCTTTTAAAATTGGGAAACATAAAAGCCTGATAAAACTAAACTTTGAATGTTCATGATTATGGCTAAGAAAAGTACAGTCATGTAAGTTCTACTGAACTAAGAATAAATCTTCCTCTGGATGATGACTTGAAGGAATCCAGTTTTTCTTAACCTCAGAAAAGGACTATAATAAGTTAGTAAACTTATATTCTATGGTGACACACTGCATTGCCATAGATTAACCCAGCATACTTTAGTCTTGAAGGATTTATTACATTCTGGTCTACTGATCTAAAAGCCAGCTAGAGGACAGATGTGCTGGTGGTCGGGCCCTGTAGAAACATATTCCACATGATCAAGAAGTAGGGTAGAAGAAATTTTTTTTTTCAACACAAGTTGAGCCCTGAAAAGACACACTTTATAGTAACATCATGTTATACCAGATTCTGATCTGCATATATGAAAACATCTTACATACTTTCTCTAGCTTCACATGGTCCCACTTAAGCTTCTGTATGGCAGATGGTGTGTCAGCCACTGGATGTTGAGCTGGTCTGTCAATTCTCAAAACTTGCTGGGCCCTCTCTCCCCCCACTCTCAACCTTTCCTCCCCTATTCCTCTCTTTCCATATTACTTATGTCTGGGCTTGAATCATATTGTGGGACAAGAAAAATATTCAAGCAAGAAAATAACAAAAATAAAACAAACAAATGTTAGTGTCTTTAGCATGCATTTCATTTGGGAGCCCACCAATTGTTAATACTTGCCAAGTTTCAATAATTCAGAAGTTAGCAGAGATAGCTTATAGCTAAATCACATGCTCTTACCAGTAAGTTTCTTGTAGTATAAAGTCGAATTATTCTGTTCTCACAATGGTCCAACTAAAGCACTTCAATATCCTTCTCATAAAAGAATATCCTTTCCATTATCAACTCTAAAATCTTATACCTTAAAATCCAGTTTCTCTATTACTAGTCCCCCTTTCCTTAATGCACTGCTTCCTTGCTCCTTATCTACTCTTCATTGGCTGTGAGTAATTTGTTTGATTCTTTTACAATTTTCTTCCTTCTGACTCCTCCACCCAACCTAAAAGCCATCACATTTAATTACCTCTCTTTGCTGTTTTCAATTTCCCCACTACTTTGCTTTGCTTCTGCAATTTATCTGCAAAACCCCAATCATGAATCAACCAAAACCTTTGGTCTCATCTATTATTATCATGGACTCATAGAGAAAAATCACACAATAGTTAATATTGGTGCACCTACAGACAATACTGCTTGGCAAACTGCCTATCTAGTTCAGTTGGCTTATTTTCCTGTTCCATATAGCAACTATTCCCAAATTTAGTAACTTTATATTCTCTAGCCCAATACCAACCTCTCATTTTCTTTTTTTAAGATTTTATTTTTATTTATTTATCCCCCCCTTGCTGCTTGTGCTTGCTGTATCCATCCGCTGTGTGTTTTCTCCGTGTCTGTTTATCTCCTCCTTGCTGTGAGGTCTCGCTGCATCAGCCCACCGTGCCGCGCAGGCTGGCCTGCCCTCACAAGGAGGCCCCGGGAAGCGAACCCGGGGCCTCACACATGTTAACAGGGGCTCTATCGATTGAGCCACACCCGCTTCCTGTTGTGAGGTCTTGCTGCATCAGCCCACTGGGCCGCGCGGGCTGGCCTGCCCTCACAAGGAGGCCCCGGGAAGTGAACCCGGGGCCTCCCATATGGTAAACGGGAGCTCTATCCATTGAATCACACCCACTTCCCCCAACCTCTCATTTTAAATGGATATTCAGATTTCTGTTTTATAGAGAAAATATAATGGAAAGGACATCTTATTTTCCCTTGCTTTTATCCCTGAAAAAAAAATTCTGGTGTTTCTCCACCATTCATGCATCCTTCAATGTTTCTGTGGAAGAGAATGTCCTTGTTTGGTAAGCCTTCTCTATCCACTTGAACTTTGGAACCTGTGAGGTTCTCATGGATCTTGCAGTATAAGTGCTCTCTCTAATTTACTGACTAAAATATATTTAAGAATGTCTAATCTATTTATTAGAGGTACCCAGTTGTATAAAATGAAAACATAATCCTTATAGTTGTTGAATTTGCATCCAAGTAGAGGAAACAAGCAAGTTGATATGTTAGAGAGTAGCTTGAAAAACCTATATTAGATAAGGATCTGGAGTGGGGATCATTTAATATGAGATTTGAAGGAAGAGAAGGTGCTATATATTTGAAAAGCCTGAGAGGTAGAGCATTCTAGGCAGAACAGCAAGAACCAATTCCTTGAGCAGGAAGGAAATAATTATAGCTATTATATAAAGATAGGAGGGCAGCGCAACCTCACAAGCCATGATAAAGAGTTTAAACTTTAATATAATTGCTAAGGGAAGACATTGAAGCATTTCAAGCAAGAGAATGGTATAACCTGATTTATATTTATAAAATACAATTCTGATCACAGTGGAAGAATGGATTATAAGGGCCAGGGTAAAAGCTGGGGGGTCGGTAGTATTCCAGGCAGGAAAAATAGCTGTGACTGTATCATGTTGGTATTACCAGCAGTGATGGAGAACTTAGGCTAGGTGGCTCTTGGCTGTCTTTGACTGAGATTAATTCCTATTAGGTCGAGAGGAACTTAACCTGAGAGTTCCCTGCTTCCAACACTCCCAGAAGCAGGGGAACGAGTACCTAAGACCTGGTGGGGAGATCTGGGTGATGCACCACAACACCCTACTATCGCAGTGGTTTGTAGACTTCACCACCTCGAGAGCTTGTTACAACAGAGAATCTTGGGCTCATTTGGATTCAGAAGACCTAGAGTAAGGCCTAATAATTTTTATTTCTCAGGAGTTCCTGGTGATGCTACTGTTTTGGGAACCACACACTGAGAATCATTGCACAGCAATAAGTACAGTACTAATTTCAAGAGTATTAGTCGAGTAGTGGAATTAGTGATCAAAGGTAAGGGATTGAGGAATGAATATGTGTATCTGTGTATGGATATATATATATATATATTTAAGACTGAATAAGAAAAAAGAAACAGTAAATTAAGGAAAGTAGCAAAATCTGTGTTTAAGACATAGATTTTGTTTTATTTATTTTCTTTTAATATTAGGAAAGTCACACAATCTTTCTCTGATCTGTTAACTTCATCCTCTCTGTGTCCTTTTAAAGCTTCTTTTCCTTAATTTATCACTTAAATTTTGGTATCCCTCGGTTCTATTTTATCCTCCCATTTAACTCCCCCTGAAAATTTTCTTCCATTTCCATATAATCAAAGAACATGCCAATTTTATACTCCACTTCAGAACTCCAGGAGTATATGCCCGTTGGTTTTTAAGATATTTCCAACTGGATGTCCTAACCTCATAGAATAATTTTTTAACATGTTTTGACTGGGTACCTCCTATTTATCAGAGATTCAAATGTGTCAGCAAATTAAAAACTGAACCCCTGTCTACTTCCGCAGCCTCTGACCTGGTGTGAGTGAGGCCTTGCAAGTAGAGGAATAAAACAATCTGAACTTGGTAGCAACTGCTCAGGGGATTTAAAACAAATGTCCAGTGTTTAGATGGCTGTGTTTATTGGATCAATAGAAGTTGAGACATTGGGCAGCCTTGCCACTAAGGAGAAGGGAAGCCAGCAGTGCTAGGAAAAGTTGCTATGTCATCCAACAGACAGCCTACTGCTCTCTTTCTCCATTCTCTCCACAGTCTTCAGAATAGAGTCCAGACTCCTTAGGGCCTTCATACAATAAATTTTAGGGTCTGGCCCCTCTGTCTAATTTTCTAGTCTCACGTTTTGTCATTCTGATCACAAAAAAAGAAACAAAAATCAAATTTTGATTTGTTTAGTGTAACATTTCTTACTTCTGTGTGTTTATCAGCATGACTTACTTATTTTGCCTGGAATATCCTTTTATTGGTCCACTTTGAGTTACTTACTCATCTTTAAAGAATCCTAAATTAATGGTTATTCCTCAAATATTTATGAGTATCTGCTTTGTACCAGTAAATATGCTAGAGACTTAAGATATATTAGTAAGTAAACACAATATAAATCCCTGCCTTGTAGAGCTTTTATTCCTGTGGGAGGAGACAAGCAATAAACATTAAACATAAGTAAACTAGTTATATGACAGTGGGTAATAACTGCTAGGGAATTAAAAAAACAACCATTGTCAACAACAAAACAAAAACAAAAAACAGAGCAGATTAAGGGAGATTAGGCAGCGCCAGAGGATGTAAGGAGGCCTTTTGCAAATTTTTAAATTGTGGTCCAGTTAGGTCTATTGAGAAGGTCACATTTGAGCAAAGATTTAAAGTATGTATGGGAGTTTGCTGTGTGACAATCTACTAGAAGGGTCTTCTGGTCTGAGGAACAGTCAGTGCAAATGTCCTAAAGTGTCATGTCTGAGGAATGGCAAGGAGGCCTGTGTAGCCAGGAAAAGTGAGAAAATAGAAGAGTAGGAGATAATGGGGTCTTAGAGATAACATAGGAACGGATAATCAGACTACTGTGAGTCATTGTAAGGACATTGGCTTTTGGATGAAATCACTAATTATTTTAAAGTTTTGAGTATAGGAGTGGCATGATCGACTTATTAAAAGGATCACCCTAGCTGCTGTGTTGAAAATAGACTGTGGAGTGGATTGGGGAAGAAGAAAGGACTCAATTAGGAAACTTAAATACTCATCCTGAGCAGGTGGTCACAGTGGAGGTGATGGGAAGCAGACAAGGTCAAAATATATATTGAATGTAGAGCTAATAAGATTCACTGATATATTGGACTTGGAGAAGATAGGAGTCAAGGTTGACTCCCAAGTTTTCATTATGAGCACTTGGAAAGATGGAATTACTCTGAAGTAGGAAAGAGTGTGGGTAGACCTGGTCAGGGTGGAAAGATTCTGAGTGCAACTGTGGTTATGTTGAGTTTGAGATGTTTATTAGGAGGGTTTGAGGAGGCTGTTGGAAATATAAGATTGGAGTTAAATAGCAATGTCCAGGCTGGAGATAAAAGTTGGGGAGTCATTGCCATATGTATAGTATTTTTAAAAAGTGGACTGGATGTGATTATTAAGACAAGAGTTAATACAGAGAAGAGGTATGGATACTGAGCCTAGGGTACTCCAATATTAAGAGGGAAATCAAGCCAAAGAAAAAAAAAGCCCAAGAGAATATGGTCAAGCAGAAGCCATGTAAAAAAAAAAAAGTGTGTTATGGATGAAAAATAGACTGTCTAATTGGGCTCTTTTGTGAAATAAGATGCTACATTACTTTTATATTGCTATATAACAAATTGCCACAAATTTAGTCATGAGATCATTTATTACTCACATTTTCCATCAATCAAGAGTCTGGTACATTTTTAACGGGGTCCTCTGCTCAGGATCTCACAAGGCTTAAATCAAAATGTCAGCTGGCTTTGTCCTCATATAAAGGCTCAACTAGGGAGAACACTGCTTTCCAGATCCCTCAGATAGTTGGCAAAATTCATTTCCTTGTAGCTATGTGACTCTCTTCCCTGTTTTCTTCCTACATGTTGGCCAAAGACTGTTCTCAGTTCCTAGAGGTCATTTTCAAGTTCATTTGACATGGCTCCCTCCATAGGTCCTCACATGTTTTCAATCTTTTCTTACAGGAAGGACAGTCCCTTTTAAGCTTTCACCTGATTAGATCAGACCCGCCCATCATAATCTCCTTTTCAATTAACTCAAAGTCAATTAACTGGGGCCTTATTTACAACTGCAGTATCTCTTTGCCTTTGTCATAGATGTAACTTAATCATCGCAATCAAGAAGTCATTGGTGACCTTCACAAAAGCAATTTTAGAGGCGTATTGCGAAAAAAAGCCTGATTGGAAGGGGAAGAAAGGAATTGCAGACTCTTTTTGTTTTGTTTTTAGGAGGTACCAGGGAATGAACCCAGGACCTCATACATGGGAAGCAGACGCTCAACCACTGAGCTACACCTACTTCCCAGAATTGGAGACTCTTTTGCAGAGAAATGAAGTGGTAGCTGAAAGGGAGATGAGTTTAAGAGAAGCCTTTTAAAGATGGGAGATATTTTACCATGTTTACATGCATATAGGAATGATCAAGTACAGCAGCTAAAATTGATAGCACAGGAAAATGAGGGGAGAGTTGCTAGAATACTACCCTTGAATCAGTGAGAGGGATTAAATTAATGCACAAGTGAACAATTGCCTCTAGATATGCAAGGCTAAGCAGTTGGTCCTTTGTAGTCAAAGAGGAACTACTGAACAAAATGAAAAATATAAGAAATTACCTAAGTTGAGCCAGGAACCAATTTTATCTAGAACATTCCAATCACTGAGGGGGGTAAAGGAATATGTTGTGTTTTCTTTTTGTTATGATTTGTCTATAAAATTTATTTCATTCTCCATGTTATACTAACAAAGTGTAATTAAGAGAACATAATGTAGCTATTTATCCATATAGATTTTACTAAATAATAATCACTTCTATGTCTTTATGAGGAACAGAACCTTTTATAATTTATTAAAAATATAAAACTTTTAAATCTGTCTTGGAACTGACATATTAAACTAAAACTCTGATTCCAATGCATATTTTCTTAAATACATCAATTTTTACTCCCTCACTCTAGGGAAATTTATACCATTAACTGAGCCCAAAATTCATCTAGAGAATGTGATCCTACCCACAAACTGAACATTCTCTTTATGGCTCATGAACTTGCCTACTAGACCTGGATGCCATGCATCCCAGAAAGACACTTTTAACAGCTAGGACAACTTCTAGAAGAGACTGCTGCATCCCCCTCATAGGACTGTTAAGACTGGCTTGACTTCTATCTGTCTGACCATACCTTCAGTCTAAATCTTGACCCTAGTTTATAGTTGCCTTGATTTTTGATATCTAACTAGATTTTGTTTGTTCAATTTATCACCCAAACCAGGTCACTTTTGAGAGTTTATAGGGGGTGCTATTATTAAATCAGGACCTCAGGTGTGAACTAGGACTGCACCTGGCAAACACAAGGTATAACCACTGCCACCTCCCCCCCCCACCCCGCCGCCTTCTCTAACCTCCATATACCACATATGATTCTTTTAGTACTAGCACAGAAACCAGCTCTGGTTAATTTAATGGAAAATTTTAATTTACTGGAAGAAAACAAAAGTGTTCACAAAAAATGAAAAGCCAAAAAACCAATACTTGGAAAGCACAAACACCAAAGTAGATTTGAAGATCTGAGGAGTCACCTCTCAGGGAGATAAAAGTATATCTCCACTGGGAATTCACTCCTTTAATACCCTACTACTTTTACCCTGGGTGCCCACTTTTCTCATTCTGCCCTTGATGGACCAGAGGCTGGCTGTAAGCTGATCCTTCCTGATCTCTTTCTACATCATAACTTCTACAGTTTTAGAGCTTTATTTTTTAATATATAAACACTGTAACCAAATTCCTGTCAAGACTTTATGTCAACCCCAAAACTTAAGTCTTCTTCAGTTAAATTGTACGTAGAAGATGGGTTGTGAGTGAGGCTGATAGAAATTGTGGTAGGAATCTGTGGTAGGCAGATAAAGAGGCCATTGAGTGGAAAGGGTCTTATGCCATGCCCTCCTGTAGAGGAGTGCCTTCTGGAGCACTACATTTAATTGCTTAACTTTTCTGTGGAGGCAATGACCAAAGATTTGCTAATGGATAACTTTATAAATCAGTAAGAAGTTAAAAACAAAACCTTGAAAGGGAAAAATCATAACTCTTAATTTCTAGTATGAAGCATTTTATTATATTAAAAATGAGTAAATGAGTCATTTATCACTTTTATTTCATAATGAGAAATAGCTATAAATTTAGCTATCTCCCCTAGTTTCTTAAAAAAGAATTATCTAGTGTATCACAAAACACAAAATAAATAATTTGTCAGGCAACTAAAAAATTTTAAAAATTACTTGGATAATTTCCTGAATTTGTTTAACTTCTGTTTATATGTGTAGACATTGCTTTAATTGTTTTTAGCCCAGCCAAAAGATTTTCTGTGATAAACTTTAAGTTTCCTATTTAATGTTCATTTGGATTTTGTTGGAAAAACTGTTGAAAGAATTAGGACTTGTGCTGTCAATCACTTATTAAAAAACCATTTATAAACTTTTCAAATCAGATATTATGGCGTGATTTTGGATGAACTTTAAGTCCTTTGTTGAAAACTTTTGGGAAGAAACTTTTTTAAAAAGCTTTAGAGAAAAGAAATAAAATATTCACAAACACCTTAAACTCTGCAGATTACAAAACTCCCTTTCACTGTACTGTTGGCTAGTACTTCAAGTCTAATGGTGTTTCCATTTGTTCGAGTAACTAAACCAGCCCTGAGCTGAGAACACCAATAGCTGATTTATCACTATAAATAAGGGAGCTGTTTCTTCAGATACTCTTTTGCCTGAAATACTGTTCATGCTGGGCCATTTAGTTTGATTGGAAAAGCAGTGATTCCCTCTCCATTTTTGTAGTGAAACAAGAAAACTTTCTTTTTGCCCTTTAACCATCTTTTAAAATATATTTCAATAATTCATAAGTTGGTAAATGTATAGAAATAAAACTTTTGTCCTTGTAGAAACATGATTTAGTATATGAATTGAAAAATAAAGCCTATCCTTTCAGACTGATATTTTGGTACAATTATAGATTGTATAGATTTATAGATTAAATCCAATCTGACTTTTAAGGCACTATTATACCTTTACAGATAGCATAGAGTTATACTATTGTAGTTCTTTTTAAAAAGCATTTTAATGTAGCAGAGATATGCTTAAGTTGAAACTCTAAGAGTAGAGGTTTTTCATATTTGGGGCTTTAAAATTTTGTACGGTAGAGTCAATTTAATCATACAATTAGTCTTTATATTGAGAAGAAAATAATTATACTTCCATTTCTAAATGGAAAAAGGGTTAAATGCAAATTGAAGCCACTTAGAAATGCCAGATAGCTGGAGGGGATTCATCCTGAGAATGAGAGTTAGGCCATAGATGATAAATCTCACTGGTTTTTAAATGTTAAACAGTATTCCCAGCCACAGTTCAGAAAGAGGAAGTGAAAAACCTTTGCATGCAATGCTGTGAGGTACTTCTTTTACTATAAATTTTGTAACAGCAATGGTTAGGAAAAAAAATGCCGGCGGTGGGGGCGGGTTGTTGAGTAATTTTTAAAAACCGTATCAATTGTTATTTGAATTAATTTTGAATAAACACCTCAGTAATTACTATAATTGTATTTTTAACTCATCTCATATTTTGACATACTTTTAGTTGGCATATTCTCAGAATTGATATGCATGAGTACTGAAAGGAAATTGTATTACAGATATTTTCTTTTAAACTTCTTTTTTTAAAAACCTTGATGATACTTTGCAACATAACCAGAAACATAAAAACTTAGGTGATCCGATTTTTCAGAAAAATAAAAACAGAACTTTTTCTGCCACAGTACTTTTTTCTTCCAGAAATGACTTTTTTAACAATGTGTGAAAAAAAAGGCAGTTAGGTGTTATATAGTTTTAAAAATTTGTTATCATCTAGGGATTCATAAGCCAACTAGGTGATTAGGAATCAAGAATACTAAAAAGTTTAAAATATAATCGGTCTTAATAATTAATGAAAAATTATTTTAAGCTGCTGCATTCTCTTGTGACACATAGCCATTTAAAACTCATTTTCGAAACTACTCTTCATAAAAATGTTATTAGATTAATATTTAAAAACAATTTTGGTGACAATCTTTTCTACAATTAAATACAAGGATAAATATAGCTTATCTATCAGTTGTTTTGTGCAAATACTATACAAATACAAATTTTGCTGTTCTGAGTGATTTTATTTAAAATTTCCTAAATGACAAATTATTTGTTTTTTTGACATGTCTATGCATATATACATGCATACACAGATATATGTGTGAGACACATACAACATAAACTGCAGAACTGAAAATTATCAAATATAAGATCTTTATAAAAATCTTCATTTCCAAGAAAATGTTTTCAATTCTATATTTATCTTTGAACATAGCCAGAGCCTCAGTAGTTCCATCTTAGAGGAAAGTAACTTGTCAAATTATATTACAAAATAAAATTTTGTAAGGAAGTCCCATAAATAATTCTAAGTTTAACCCAACTCCCATTCCCCTCAGCCGTTTTCCACCTGGAATTCGTACAATTATATAAAGCAATATGTAATTTAGGAGGAATACATTATGCAAATGAATAAATTATATATTTTACTATGTTTGATTTCTAGTTTAATTTGTGGCCAGGGAAAATACTTT
>JAQZBX010060077.1:0-17385 GCA_029593785.1 Cabassous unicinctus | reverse complement strand
TTTTTTTTTTTTTTTTTTTTTTGAGGTACCAGGGATTGAACCTGGGACCTTGTACATTGGAAGCAGGCGTTCAACCAATGAGTTACATCCGCTCTCCAATGAGAGTTGGTTTTTTCGTTTGTTTACATGCTTGTTTTGTTTTTAGGATATACCAGGGATCAAACCTGGGACCTCGTACATGGGAAGGAGGCGCTCAACCACTTGATCTACATCCACTCCCCAGATCTAGCTCTTTAAGCCACAGAGAATATTCGCTACTATAGCTAGGGTTTGGTACTTTACATATCAGAGTCCTATTTCACTAGACTTCCAAGGGAGCCACTGTGTTATAGTCCTTCACTAAATTGTTGGCAGATGTGTTGCTGGATTTCAGAATTCTGTGAGTTCTTTGGATCTTGACCCGTTTTTTTTGTCCTTTTGATTTTTTTTAACCCTTTCCTGTACTTGTGAAACTCAAACCATTTTAGTAACACAGTCTCCCTTATTTCCAAGTTGGCTTCCCTTTCTTCTGGTGAGAGCCAGTTCGACATTGCTGCCAGGCCTTCCTCCTACTCTGTCCCCTTAACCCTGCCCCCTTCAGTGTAGCTGTTTGTGCTTCTTTCTCTCACATTCCTGGGCTCTGGTTCCTCTCTCTCTTCCTTTAAAGCTCAGTCTACTGTTTGGCCACTCAGAGTCTGGTTCATGGAGCAGCAGTGTTGGCATCATCTGGAAGCCTGGTAGGAATGTAGACTCTCAGGCTTGCTCCAGACCTGCTGCATCAGAGCCTGCATTTTACCAGGATTTCTAGGTGATTCATGTGTACATTAAATTTGAGAAGCACTGCTTTAAATAGCACTGCTTATGGAGTATATCCTAATTAAGGAAGTAGAGTATTAGAACCCTTTAATTACGTTGTAGAAATTTGCTAAAACATTTTAAAAAAAATCATATCCACTTGTTGATCTTTGGGCAATAATTTTCTCATTTTTTAGGTATAGGAACAAATGAATATGTTTGGGAATAAATGTCTTTGCTTAACCAACCTAATGAGTAAAGTTGTGGCTTTGGAAAAAGCTTGGATAATTTAGTTCATAGATTGATAACAGGGAATGATTGCTTGAAAGAGCAACTAATGTCACTATTTTGAAAAGAAATGGGGGGGCAATTGTGGTTCTTGTACCTCTTTAGAAGGCTACTAAACAAAAAGATGATATATAAACTAAAATAAGGGTTCAATAGATGTGTAGAGGACTTTATTTCTTCCTTTTAAAAGTGTATTTCTACCACATTGTGGGAATATTACTTAGAAGGGTTCAGTGATACCACAGGCCGTATCATGTTCCACCAGACAGAATGACAAGTGATAAAAACTGGAAGCTTTTCCCTAAGGCAGCTTTCATTGCAGCCTTGAGCATTAGAGGTGTCACTGCATGGGGCAGCTGTGGGGCAAGGGGTGTGGATCTCCCAGCCAAGCAGTGTAGAGGGACCATGAAGCTGCTGGAGTGTTCAGAGCGATGCATGTCCACTCTCAGGCCTCCCAGCTCTTGTTTGATCTGCCCTAACACTGCTCCTTTGGGTGTGTTGTGGGGTGGTTTCTAGACCCCTCCTTTTTTTCCTCTTTAAATTCTCAGAACCTTTCAATGTCCAGCTGGTATCTTTAAGGCCCCCAATTTTTCAGGAATAGAATTTGGTAAGTCATACTCATAGATTATCTATTAGAGTTTGATACCCACACACAGACATGTGTGTGTGCACACATACAGAGTTTGCTCACTGCAGTGTCAGAGAACCTGATACCCTGGGTAGGAAGTGATACCAGCCATCTAAATGCAGAAGGCTAGAAAACGTGTTTTTCCAGACCCTGACCCAATCTTGCGTCAATACAATAGAATTGTCTTGCAATGAGCATTGGTTGCTTACAGTGTAGATTAATGATTTAAAAGTGAGGAATTAGGGAAACGGGTGTGGCTCAATCGATAGGAGCTCCCGTTTACCATATGAACCCGGGGCCTCCTTGTGAGGGCAGGCCGGCCCGTGCGGTGCGGTGGGCTGATGCAGCGGGACCTCACAGCAAGGGGGAGATAAGCAGACACGGAGAAAACACACAGCGGATGGACACAGCAAGCACAAGCAGCAAGGGGGGGATAAATAAATAAATAAATAAATCTTTTAAAAAAAAAGTGTGGAATTATGAAACTGGAAAGGCATTCACTTACATTTAATATAAAACGGTGTGTAGACAGCGGGGCATCTGTTTAAACGGGACTCTGCCTCATGCTGTAGGCTTTCAAATTGGGCCATCCCCACCATGAGCAGATGCTAGCAACTTGAAATAGGAAGGCCTGGGCAGTATTCCATTTCTCCTTCAGCAGTATTGCTTGATATCAAAACCCAATGCCAGAAACAGATGGAAACTGGAACTCCGGTTTCAGATCTTCTTTAAAGGACAGGAGTTGCAGAATGAAAAGTGTTTCATAATCAGTTAAGTAGATGAGGGGAGTGATGAAGGGAATATGTGTATACAATGAAAAGAACATAGAAAAAGTAGTAAATTTCTCAGGAGTTTATCCTTTGTAAAAAGCACTTCAAATATATATACGTGTGTTTGTGTTTTACCTATTTTACATGTCATGATGTTTTGGCTGAGTTAACTTAAATACAGGATCTTCTTGATAACTTGCAAATTAGGTAGCAAATTAGGTGGATCTGAAAATCAGCAGCCCAAATTGGTATATTCTGGGTAGATGACTCTTGTTTAACTCAAAGTTAACTTAGAAGCTCCCTGTTATGGAAATATGCATAAGATACATAAATACACTTTTCTTTCATTGTAAACGAGCAAGAGTGTAAATGAGGTTTCTTTGATGAGTTAAGTTCTAAGTTCTTGTGGTTTGCAGGCAGCACCTTGAAAGTGAGTTACACTGGTCTGATACCTTTGATTGAGGGTTATCATTGGACCAAAGCTTTATATAGAAGTCATCTGTGAATAACTTAAAACAGCAAATAAAAAACCAATATGAACTTGTGTATTGTGGAAAAATGTGGTTTATTGAAAAGGCCCATTTATTTCAAAGCTTCATTCTATGTATTTATATAAAACTACTTTCTCCACAACAATGTTTCACAAACTGTGACCTACAGAATATTATGGTCCTGTGATAATGTAGATTAAACTATAACAGATTCATCTACTGCAGGACTTTTCGGAGCCTTTGTTAGTACTGATATTCCTGTGACTCTTTCAAAATGAGATATAGTAGCTGACATTTCCCAAACTTATTTTACTCATATTTTATGTCTACCCTTCCACCCTTATTTTTTCTTGATGGAATATCTACCATGGAAAGTAGTTTGGGAAATGATACTCTAGCATTTCCACATGTATTTTCTCATTTACCATCACAGCAGTCCTGAGAAACAGAAAGAGTTTTATTGTCCCCTTTTGGATGAGGGAGGAGCTAAGACCCACCCGAGTTCAGGCTGGCAACAGGACCCCGCTCTCCTAATAACTCACCCAGTCTTTTATCTCTCTGTTCAAGGCCTTCAGTTCAGGTAGGAGGCACCTAGTAGTATATGGCAGGGTTCTCTGTCGGAAGAGTGGGGGGTTATCTGGGTGATACCTGCTCCTCTGCCCTGCAGCTGGTCCACAGGGCACTGTGGTCTCCTCTGAGGATGGGTCAATGCTAGTAAGTTGATAACAAGGGTGAGAGAATTAGTCCACATAGAACGTCTCTGAAGCAAGGGTTCAGATAGTAGCCCAGATAGGCCTTTAAGTAGAAAAGTTACCCAGGTACTCAACTGTGTTTCGATTGTGTTTTGCTTCCCACTTTTCACCCCATGGTCCTATGACGTGTTTTGCTGTCTTTATAGAAAGAAATTCAAGCCATGAGTCAGTGCAGCCACCCCAACGTAGTGACCTATTACACCTCTTTTGTGGTAAAAGATGAACTTTGGCTGGTTATGAAATTACTGAGTGGAGGTAAGTAGGTTTTGTTGTTGCTTGCTTACAAATTTTTCCCCCGTTCTGTGAGAGCCAGTGTGTTAAAGAAGAACTTACGTGTGATCCCTTCATTCTTGTGCTTAAACTTTTTGTTTGGTAGAATAAAGCCCATATTTCTTAGCATTGACATTCAAGGCCTTTCATAATTTGGCTTAACTCCTGGAATTTCGGTGCCCTTTTCTCCATGTATTCAGTCCATACCCCAGACTTGTTGGTCTGGGTGAGGCTCCCTGAACACCTGTGCTTCCGATGTCCCCATGCCCTTAACCGTGCCTTTCCCCACCTTAGATGCCCCTCTTCTTTCTTTCTCCATGTGCTCAAGCCCTAAAATGGTACATCTTCTCTGCAGCATTCCTGACTCTCCTCAAAAAGTTAACCAGTTCTTCTTCTTTAAACCCTTTGTTTTTAACATTATTCAAGTCCCTAACACATTATAATATAACGGACTATTTAAGGGCTCTCTAAGAGAACCTTCTGTGACAATGGAAGTGTTCTGTAGCTGTGCTGTTCAGTAGCCACTAGTCACATGTGGCTATTGAGCACTTGAAATGTGGCTAGTGTGACTGAGAGACTGCATTTTTATTGAATTGTGAATAACCTCACGTGGCTAATGACTATGGTATTGGACAGTGCACATTTAGATTGTGGACTTTGTGAAGAAGGACTGGTGATGTAGTTCTCATTCACTGAACCTGGCATGCAGTAGGTGCTCAATAAATGTTTCAGTTGAAATGGAAACACGTGCAAAATTATTTGCGTGTGATGTTGATTAGAAACGGCACTGTTTTCAACCTGTTTTTGCATTTGGGAATGGAAAAGAACTTACCTTTTTAGCCCCATATCACTGAAGTTATAAAAGACATTGACAATTTAATTTACAAGGTACTTGCACATCCCCATATTTTATTTCTTTTAATCTTTTAGCATCACCATAAGATAGGAAATGGTAAGATAACCATTTACTTTATGGAACATTTACTCTCTGGCTATGTCCTGTTTGAAGCAATTTACTTACCTTATCTCATTTAATCTTGACAACAACCCTGAAATAGTAGGTGTCACCATCCCATTTTTCAGACACTACAGCAAAGCTCAAGGGAGTTAGCAAATTGCCAAAGTCACATACATAGTAACTGTTAGTGCTGGAATTTGTGACTTTAGGACCTGCTGACTTAAAAACTGTGCTATGCTGCAAGTATTATCACCTTCATTTTACAGAACCAAAAACTGAAGTGCAGAAAGCCCAAGTGATTTCCTTAGAAACAGCCAGCATATCCACATCTCTAGTGTGTTCTCTCTCTAGGGTGTCACTCCCTGTCTATCTTTCTGAGACACACAGTATGACTTAGGAGCAGAGGATCTTTCCAGGCAAGGAGAACATTTTGCATGCTTGGAGAGAGCCAAAACTGGAGTAGCAGAATTTTTATGATATAGTGCAAACCTGGGCTTATCTGCAAACCCAGTTCCAGCTAAGGCTGAATCAGAGACACATCTTTATATATATATATTTTTTTAAGAGTCTGTCTTGGGTCAAGCAAAAGCCCAGAAATAAGATGACGAAGGCATCGTAATTGGCTTGGGTCTGTTTGTGCAGGTCTCAGTGGAGAGCCTGGGAGAGCTTAGTTCTGTTCTGTTCCCAGTCTTCATCAATCCTATTAGTCATTGTTTCCTTGAGTGCCTACTTGGGTTTTTAATTAAAAAGGAAAGGAAAAAAAAAAGAAAGCAAATAAGAGAAAGGCAGCCTGCCAGCGTGCAGTGCAGCGTGCAGTGCAGTGTCGAGGGTGGGCACTGCTGCTCTCCTGTGGAGGCCGCGCTCAGCCCACGGGACCCCAGCCTCCCCTCTTCTGGTGGGCTTTCGCCGGCTCTGAGGAAACAAGGCAGTCCAGCCACCTGGGACCCGGAGGAGCCTTAAATACTCCATTTAAGTTGAGGATTTTACCTCCTCTCCCTGCTTTTACCCCAATTAAACCTCTACTTCTGTAAACTTCAGAATATCCCCATCTCCTTTTCTGAGGACTTGATAGAAATTTCGTTGTATTTTCAAGAGTCCAATTTAGCCTCCCCGGGCTTTAGGTAAAGGAAGCAGCTTTTAAATAGGTTTCCACAGGCAAGGTGAGCGTGGGCAGATGTGGACTCTTGCTCATTTCTCTTTCAGCAGGCCAGAAATGTGTGCATACCTAGTATGGCATAGCCTTATGAAGTGAAAAAATAAAATGCTTTTGGAATTACGGTTTTCTACATCATCCAAGATCCAAGAGTTAATGAATAGATGTTTTGTTTATCTCTGAGGAGGAAAATATGTGTTAATTTTCTTCATCATATTCATCACATTGAATTTCTTGATGAGGAGCAGGCGGCTAGTTTGGTTTAGTAATATACCTGACAGGGAGACTCAATCCTCTAGTTAACAGAGTGAGCCTAGAGCCAGGTTCAGGTCCTGAGAGAAACCATTTGTTAACTCTTCAGAAATGTTGAACCCCTGGGTGATTATGGCTTTTAAAATGACCTGGACGTTTGTAATATTAATTAATATGTGTTGAAACATGAATTCACAAAGCCAGGGGTACTGACCTGTTTATAGAAACCAAGTACTTGGCCTTTATTTCTTTATTAGAAAAGTTACTACATCGACCATCAGGTAAATGAAAATAAAGATTGCCTAAAGTCACAGAAAGGAATCTTCTGGGTATAAGCAGAGCTCTAAAGCCAACGTACCCCTTCCCCACCCCGTGTTCAAGGTATTTGTTAAGGAAGAGCTGTGTCTCTTTCTCACCAGCCCACTGCTGTCTCTTCTCCTAGACGCCTGTTCTTTTCTTTTTCACTTCAGACATCGTGGACTCTCTTTTGACTCTGTAATCAGTTGTATGTCTAAGGAGAAGGGACTAACCCTGAAATGGCCCTGAGCGCTCCTCTGGGTCCCTGACACTCATGCAAACTTGGATTTAATGTTTTAGGTCACGGGGCTGCCGTACAATTGTCTGTGTGCCTCGGGAATAATTGAGTTAAATAAACAAACAAAAAACATACTTTGGTATTCCCATTTAATTTTCTAAATAGCAAAAGCCTATTCTGAAAAGGTAATGAATATGCTTATAAAAGTTTCTTTTTCAATTCTTCTGTCTGTCCACTAAGGTTCAATGTTGGATATCATAAAATACATTGTCAACCGAGGAGAACACAAGAACGGAGTTCTGGAAGAGGCAATAATAGCAACAATTCTTAGAGAGGTTTTGGAAGGCTTAGACTACCTCCACAGGAATGGTCAGATCCACAGGTATGACCTCTGAGGAGATATTAAAAGGATCAGTTAACTACATGCACTTAGTTGTACTCAAGGGCATCTCTAACTTTTGATTACAGTCAAGAATATTCCAAACATTGTAATATGTTAATTATTTTTGATGTGTTGCTGAGAGGAAAGGAGGAAGCACTCATTTCATCTTCTTTTGTAACATAAAATACCAGCTCTTTCATAACCAAACAGCATAAAATGTGAGTGCCTGATGTTTCAATCGTTTAATGATACTTGAACTCTTAGGAATAGTTTCAAGTGAGAACCATATACCAGTAATAATACTAATGTAATTTCCCCACCCACAACTAATGATACCTATTTTTCTTTTCAATCATTAGAAAAAAATATTGCTTTAGGCATCTTGCTTGCAAATTGTAAATTGCCATTCTTCTTTATTAACTGTTAACATTACTTAGCATAGCTTCTGTAGAGTAAAGAATATAATGCACTGAATTTTATATTATAATTATAAAATTATAATTTATTATAAAATTATAATTTATATTATAATTAGTATTATATTGTTAGTATCTCCCCAGAGATCTTGGGGAGTGTCAGAGGAGAGAATGATCAAATGCATTGTTTAAGAGGGTGATGGGTTTACTTTGGAATTGCAAAGACTAATTTAAGTGGAAGTAGAACACCCTCATATAGACTGGGCTTTAATTCTTGGTAAAATGACAGTGTTGTGAGTTTATGGACAATCTATAACTCTGTAACATAAAATAATCTACTCACTAGTATTTTAATCAAATCTAAATAATGATTTAACATAAAATATTTACTACTAAAATCCAGTTGTCCCCACAAATAAACTATAAAATCAGTGTACCCTTGTAACTTTTTAAATCTGTGATATAATTTTAGTATTTATAAAATAATAATTATGTCACAGTTTCATTATATGACATATTATAAAATCTTTCTGAGTGAGTCGATGCAGCATAATGTCTGTAATGTCTTAATTTTTTTTTTTTTTTCCTTTTTCCAATAGAGATTTGAAAGCCGGTAATATTCTTCTGGGTGAAGATGGTTCAGTACAAATAGCAGGTAAAACTGATGAAGATAAAAATTATTTACTTGTTTACAGAAGTATTACAGTTTCAAGGAATGTAGAAGGCAAAAGATTTATGCGATCTGAAGAGAAACTACAGTGTAACGAACGTAGAATTGTTCCCAAGAAATGAATAAATGCATGTAATCTGTTTTAAGAATATATCTGGGCTGCCCAGTTTTCACGACATATATTTATAGAATGTTGGGATCTGAGGCATAACCTCTTTTCCTGAGGTTTTGATATCGCTCTGTTAGATCATCCTATAAATAATGCTATTTTAGTATATAGCGTTTTATTAAAAAAAACAATTTTACTTTCAATTTTGTTATATTTTCTACCTTTCAGATGGAATAACAATGATATTTATATAATTGCAAGAGAAGCACTTAATTTTTTTTTTTTAATTTTTAAAGAAGCTTTAGATTACATAAATGTTACATAAAAAATACAGGGGATTCCCATATACCCCATCCTTCCCCCTCCCACACTTTCCCACATTAACAACATCTTTCATTAGTGTGGTACATTTGTTACAATTAATGAACACATATTGAAGCATTGCTATTAACTGTGGGCTATAGTTTACATTATATTTTACACTTTGCCTCCCACAATTTTATAGGTTTTGACAAAATGTATAATGGCCTGTATCCTTCATTGTAATGTCATGCAGGACAATTCCAATATCCCCATAATACCCCATGTTATACCTATTCTTCCCTTTTCCTCCCCTCAGAACCTCTGGTGGCCACTGCCTTTATATCAATAATACAAGTTCTTCCATTGCTAGAATAATTGTTAGTCTACTTTAGTGCATAGTTGCTTTCCCCTCTTATGTTTGTTCATTCCACAAACTTGAGGATTTTGGGATGGTGATGCCCCCCTGCCTTTGATTGAGAGGGGGTTTAGATCCCATGGGGCAGATGGTAGAACTGTCTTGCTTGCAGTTGTAGGTACTCTCCGCTTCCTGGGATGGGTGTTGTCCATCATCATCCCTTTGTTAGTTGTCCTGGGTGAGTCCGATGAACTGGAGAGTAGGTGTTGCAACTCTGCTGAGATTCAGGCTCAACTGGCACATGGATGGACCAAAGATTTAAGTCTCTGGGACGTGCATTTAACAAGTATAGTGTTCAGATAGGTTCATATATTTATAGGTTCAGATAAAAGGGGCAGAAGAGTCATTTGTAGGGAAATTATAAATGAGTCTAACTCTATTACACTGGGGAGTATATATTCCAAAGTAAGGCCCACTGACAGGGTGCTGAATTCCTGGGATTGTCTGCCCTGCGTTTAGGGTCTAGATGTCTCTAGAGCCCTCAGTAGCACCCCTGCTTGAGGCACTGTTTACTGTGGCAGTCAGTGAGATCCTGCTGAGACGTGCATAAGCGTAACCTCTGGAATGACCTCCCGACTCATTTTGAAATCTCTTAGCCATTGTATTAGTCAGCCAAACGGGTGCTGATGCAAAATACCACAAATCTGTTGGTTTTTATAAAGAATATTTATTTGGGGTAGAAGTCCACAGTTACCAGGCCATAAAGTTTAAGTTTCTTCCCTCACCAAAGTCCATTGCCATGTGTTGGAGCAAGACAGCTGCCGACGTTAGCCAGGGTTCAGGCTTCTTGGGTTCCTCTCTTCCCGGGGCCACGTTTCTCTCCGGGCTTAGCTCCTCTGTTTCCTCCACAAGGTCAGCTGTAGACTATGAGGCTCTCTAGGCTTTGCTTCTCTCCACAAGGCCAGCTGTGAACTGTCAGACGAATGTCTCGTCCCTTTCCCGGGGCCTTCTCTCCTTCCTCACCAGAACTCCAAAATCAAAAACTGCTCCCTCTGTCCTTTGCCTTACCTTTTATATTTGATTCCCCAAGGGGTGGGTCTCAATGCCCTACTGAAGTGGCCCAGTCAACACCCTAATTACAACTTAATCATGCCCAGATTAACAGACCAGTTTACAAGCATAATCCAATATCTATTTTTGGAATTCATAATTATGTCAAACTGCCAGACTGCAACAGCCATAAAAACTCATTTGTATTTAGTATTTCTCCCTTTTGGTCAAAGTCCAGATTCATCCCTTGTCGGTGCTTGGTAATAATCTCTCAGTTAGAGGAAGGACTTTTGAAAAAGTTTTTTGATGTGTATGAAAGTTTAAAATTTTGCATGTATTAATTAAAAGCCTTTTATTTCTGAAAAGAAGCCTGAAAGAATTGAGGACTCTTAAAATCGAGGGCTTATTTTCCACTTAAATCTGACCCAGCATGGCTGATTTTGATAGTTGGTACGCTTATAGCTGCACTAAATGTTTGCTGAATGCATCGGGCAGTGCCTTGCGTGCTGGGAGCCTCTCATTTTGTTATTGGTCTTAGAGTAACCTCAGAGGCCTGGGGTGAAACGTAGCCACATCCATGCTAACTCTTGTTTTATTCCATATTCATGATGGTCTGTCTCAGCAATGCTTTTAGCCACCCCTGTTTTGACATTTTTGGCTGGGCAGTCCTTCCTTATACTGGATCGTCCCTCGCATTGCAAGTTGTTCATCCTCTGGCTTTCAGGCTTTAAAAATTAGCAGAACCCCCCCGCAGCATCCTTAGTCAGAATCACTCATCTCACTTCTGTTGTTGCTGAGTGCTGAAGTTTGCCCCAAATTTTTAATCATCCTAATCTATTTCTTTTTGAGTTGGAGTGAGAGAGGCCTATCTTCTAAGACAGGTTTAAGGTCTTCACATAAATTAGGTGTTAGAACAAAGCTGATCATAGTCCTTGGTTGCTGTCTTGTCTCCAGATGTGTCTTGAGGATCTACTGTTTTTATTAGAAATGCAAGAGTTCAACAGGCAGCAAGCACACACACTACCACTGGGAAGAACAAGCTTTGAGTCATCTCGCTGACTCAATGTTTGCCTCCTTTCTAGGTGTCAAAGAACCTGTCAAATGATGCCCTGGCCTGTAGGACAATCAAGACAGTGACCCAATGCTCTGTATTTCATTAGGCACACTGAAGAGGACACTTATTTTTTTTTAAAGAGGGAAGAGATTTCTTGAAAGTGTAAAAGGGAATTTGTGAATTTGTTTCAAATCAAAGGTTTCTTCTCTAGGGAAATAATAACGAAAGTGATAATCTTTATCAGTCCTCTCCTTTGAAATGATAGGTTTACTCAAATATTATGGTTGGTTTAAGAACCCTTAAATGGTGGAAGCACTCTGTGGATCAGTTAAACACAAAGGCTTTGGCATCAAACAGACCAGTGCCACATTTGTGCTGTGTGGCTTTGGGCAAATGACCACATCTTTAAGCCTCAGTTTCCCCATCTGTGAAGAGGTGATGATAATGCCTGCCTTTCAAGCAGAGACAGATTTCCTGTTCAGCTATTGAAGCTTAAGTGTCAGGCCCCTGTGAGTGCAAGTGTTTCTGGGAGCTGCAGAGTGTTGTCGTGAGGGGAAGCCAGTTTGTAACCAGGAAGTATTTTTCTTTGTAAGCACCTTTATTAAACCACCTAAAAAGATTGTAGAAGAAAGCCTGAATCTCTAAGGCTCCAGTGAATTGATATGACTTTTAAAAATTCTAAGTAAATGCTCACACTTTTATCTAATTTTGTATTCGTTATTTTCAAGAGGGCCCTTCAAATTGTGCAAGCAGCATGTCCCATGAAACCTGGAACCACCCTGCTTAGAGGGCTTTTGCAGTAAATAAATTAATGTGCAAAGTGCTTAGTACAATCAACAAAATGGGCATTGGAGAGGAGCAGACAGTTAACTGAGAAGGAAATAGAAGTAGTCCTTAACCATATGAAAATATACTCAACTTCACTTCATAAACAGATAAATGCAGATTAAAACTACATTGAGAGGGAAGCGGATGTGACTCAATCAATAGGGCTCCCGTTTACCATATGGGAGGCCCCGGGTTCGTTTCCCGGCGCCTCCTGGTGAAGGCAAGCCAGCCGGCGCGGCGCGGTGAGCTGACGCAGCAGGACGACCCAACAAAGGGAGACAAGCAGACACAGAAAAACACATAGCAAATGGACACAGCGAGCACAAGCAGCAGGCGGGGATAAATAAATAAATAAAATCCTTAAAAAAAACAAACAAAACTACATTGAGAATGAAGTTCTGACATGTGCAAAGCATGGATGCCTTGAACACATCATGTTGAATGATGTAAACCAGCCACAAATGAACAAATATTGTCTGATCTCACTAACATGAAATAATTAGAATAAGCAAATTTATAGAATCAGAATGTAGAATATAGGTTACCAGGCATTAGGGCAGGGAGAGGGAATGGGAAATCACGACTAAAATTCTACAGGGTTCGATGCAAGGGCTTGGTGGAGCGGTGATGTATGGGAATTCTGCACAATATGCATGATTGTTTTGTAATCTCACAACTTCTTTAATAAAAAATTTAAATAAATGTACAGAGTTGCTATTTGGAATGATGGAAATGTTTTGGCAATGAATGGTGTGGATGGTAACACAGCATTGTAAAAATAAACACATAAACTATACTGAGATACCATTTCTCAGAAATTCCAGAGTTTAACAGCATTGTATTGGCAAGGCCTCAGGGAAGTAGACCTTTCCATGCATAGTTGGTAGTAGTGCAAAATGCTACATCCCCAGTGGGGAAGAATCTGTTAATATCTGTCAGAACTATATATAGATGCTTTTACCCTTTGACCCAGCAACCACGTGGGGTTCTGGAACCAGCTCACAGAAGCCACTTGTGTGCATCTCTTCTCATTTCTGCATTTAGTGACATCATATAGGCTTCCAATCAGTCATGTTGGGAGTGTTTACACCATGGAGATAAGAAGATGCTACAATCAGGGCCTTTTTTTGAGCAAGTGTTGATTGTTAAAAATTTACTAACATGCCACTAAAGCCATCTCACTGCTGGGAATCTGTCCTCCAGATAGTCCTTTGTGTGTTTGGAGTGGCATATGTACAAGGTTATTTGTTGAGCACTGTGTGTGATAGCAAAAGATTGGAACCCCCTCAGGTAGCCACATTGTAGAATACCTACCTGCTGTAAAGGGGAATGAGAAGCTCTCCGTACACTGATGTGAAAAAAAATTGCCAGCTACATGGTTAGGTGAATAAAACAAGGTGGAAAACAATTTATATAACATGCCACCTTTTGTGAAAGAAGAGAGGAGAAATAAGAATATATCTAAATATTTGTGCAAAGAAACACTGGCCGTGAGACTATTTAATGTATCTTACAGCATTTTGAGTGAGTGTGTGACCTAGTTAAGATAAATAAGAGGCAATGACTCAGTCAGTAACTATGATGAACTCTCAATAAGTCAAAGCCAGTTTTAAATCTTTTATTATGAAAATTTCAAACATAACCCAGAGTAGAGAGAAGAGTAGGATCAACCTCTTATATACCTACCACCTGTCTTCAATAATTTAAAAATTATCCCTCTTTGGCAATTCTCTCCTTCTTCTCTGGTAGATCTTATTAATATCATCACCATTAATGCTGAATATTGTTCCTGAGCTGTCTAAATAAGTGCCTTATGTGTGCATATCTTGGCCTCATTCTAGGCAGTGGCCCTTACCCCACAGGTGAGGGACAGTTTGAACAAAGTACTTGAACTAAAGAAGTGACAGCTGAAAAATTTGTGGGCAGAAATTCCAAACTGTCCAGCCCCAGAGTTGTCCAGTCGTTTTAAGAGTACAGGTTCTGGGGTCCACCGCTTGGCTGAAATTCCCAGGCTTCCACTGACCAGCTCTGTGACCGTGAGCAAGTTACTGAACCTCTTTAAGATATGTTCCTTACCAATAAAAGGGGATAAAAATATAACCTACCTCCTCTTTTTGTGTGTGAAATCAAATAAGGTTATTCATTTCCTGTGACCTTACTGGTGGCATGTAGTGGGCATGAAAGTAAATACCGTTAACAGCGGCTGCTACGATGGTCACCCCTCTTGTGTTACTAGACCAGCTGGATCACATGACGTCCCTGCATTGCCTGGAGAGGAGGCGGACCTCAGGTTTGTCTTTCAGGAGTTCAGCCCTGAGGGGCTTTGTGAGTTATAAAAAGATCATATTTTGTGATTAGGGAACTTGGAACTTGTCATTAATCTTGCTCTAAGCTGATAAGGAAGCAGAACTAATTTTCTCTGTTTTATAAGGAAATTATAAGGTCATTTCTCACGGAGAAGGTCAAAAAAGCAGTGGCCCGCCCTTGGGAAGAGAAAGCATGTCCACCTCTGCCTTACGCTGCCAGCTGGTACCCTGCCAGTCACCCAGTCCTGTTATCCTTGCCAGATTAATGATCTGAGCTCCTTCGCTGGGCCTTTGGGAACACACTCTCCTTTTCTTTTGCTCAGTTTGGTTCCCCCGAGATCAGGTTTCCTGACTTTTTCTTCCTTCTCAGTTCTTTGGGTATTTTCCTCACAGTGATTGGTCGTATTATGTGTGACCCAGTAGGCAGCCGTGGGTACACATTGGGGGCTGCTGCGTTTGGAAGGGTGCATTCAGAAAGCCACCGTGGGGCTGTCGAATGCATCAGTGTGTAGGTGGTTAGAGCAGGTCTGGCACACAGTGTGGACTTTGGGTTACAGCCATTCCGGGGTTTCCTTGGTATCCTTTTTGTCTAGGTGACTTCATGCTTTTGTAATAACAAGCTGCAGGTGCCGTTTCCCAGATGTATGATGGTGGGTTAACAGGCATTTAAATATGTGGTTTCTACATCTTTGGAACTATAGCTTTTTAGAAGTCATGTTGACTTTTCTGCATATTCTCTTACCCGGCACAATATTGAGTTCATATAATAATTTTTAAAAACATATTTTTATTAGAGAAGTTGTGAACTTACAAAACAATCAGGCACGTGTGGAATTTCCATATAACACCCTTCCACCAACACACTATATTGCTGTAGAACATTTGTTACAGATTATGAGATAATATCATCGACCTATTACCACTAACTATGATCTATATATACATTTGGTATATTTTTTCCATACCCCCCTATTATTAACACAGTACATCTTTGGCATTGATGCAAGAATATTATGGTATTGCTGTTAATAATAGTCCATAGGTTACATTAGTTGTATTTTTCCCATGCTTTTCCACATTCTTTCCACCTTGCAATAGTGATGTGCATTTGCTCTAGTTCATAGAAGGACGTTCTTGTATTTGTACTATTAACCACAATTCTCATCCACCTCTGGGTTCACTGTGTTATTCAGTCCCTATTCTCTAGCTTTCTTTCAATCGACATTTACATCCCTAGACTACCCTTTTCAGCCACAATCCCATTTATAAATCATTTGTGTTAGTTCTACTCACTATAATGTGTTAACATCGACTCTATCCATTTCCACACTTTAACAGTCAAGCTAATTAAGAATTCTGCATAAAGCATCAGTACTACTTTTCAGCCCTTCTCGTATCTCCTAATAACCTAACTCTAGGTTTTAACTCCATGCATTTATTCTTCATATTTAGTTTGTATTTGTGAGACCATGTAATATTTGTCCTTTTGTGCCTGGCTTATTTCATTTAGCATAATGTCTTCAAGGTTCGTCCATTTTATCATATGTGTCCCAATTTCATTTCTTTTTGCAGTGGCATAGTATTTCATCGTATGTATGTACCACATTTTTTGTTTATCCATTCATCAATTGATGAACACTTGGGTTCTTTCCATCTTTTGGCAATTGTGAATAATGCTGCTATGAACATCGGTGTGCAGATGTCTGTTCTTGTCACTGCTCTCAGTTCTTCTGGGAATATACCAAGTAGTGGTATTGCTGGATCACATGGCAAATCTATATTCAACTTCTTTAGGAACTGCCAAACAGTCCTCCATAGTGGCTGTACCTTTTTACATTCCCACCAATGGTGAGTAGGTGTTCCTATCTCTCCACATCCTTTCCAACACTTGTATTTCTGTCTTTTTAATAGCGGCCAGTCTAATAGGTGTGAAATGATATCTTATTGTAGCTTTGATTTAAATTTCCCTGATTGGTGTAGAAATGGCTGTTCACGTCAGTTTTCAGTTATTCTAGATACATTCTTAGTAGAGAAATTGCTGGATCATATGGTAATTCTATATTTAGCTCCCTGAGGAACCGCCAAACTGTCTTCCACAGAGGCTGCACCATTCTACAATCCCACCAACGGTGAAGGAATGTTCCTATTTCTCCACATCTTCTCCAGCACTTACTGTTTTTTGTTTTTTCAATAATGGCCATTCTATGTAGTAGAAGATGATATCTCATTGTCCTTTTGATTTACATTTCCCTAATAGTTAGTGATATTGAACATTTGGCCATTTGTATTTCCTCTTTGGAGAAATTTTCTATTTATGTCTTTTGCCAATTTTTAAATTGGTTTGCTTGCTCTTTTGTTGTTGAGTTGTATGATTTCTTTATTTAGAATGGAAATCAAACCCTTATGGGATATGTGGTTTCCAAGTATTTTGTCCCATTGAGTGGGCTGCCTTTTCACCTTCTTGATGAAGTCCTGTGAATCACAAAAGTGTTTAAGTTTGAGGAGGTCCTACTTATCCATGTTTTTTTCATTGCTCGTGCTTTTGGTGTAAGGTTTAAGAATCCATCACCTACCACCAGGTCTTGAAGATGTTTTCCTACATTTTCTTCCAGGAGCTTTATGGTTCTAGCTTTTATAGTTAGATCTTTAATCCATTTTGAGTTAATCTTTGTGTAAGGTGTGAGATAGGGGGCTCCTCTTTCTTTCTTTCATATATGGATAGCCATTTCTCCCAGCACTATTTGTTGAATAGACTGTTCAGCCCCAGCTGGGTGGGCTTGACAGCCTTGTCAAAAATTACCTGACCATAGATGTGAGGGTCTGTTTCTGAACCATCAATTCGGTTCCATTGGTCTCTGTGTCTATCTTTATTCCAGTATCATGTTGTTTTAACTAATGTAGCTATGCTAGGTAATATGTATTAAAAGTCTGGAATTGAGAGCACTCCAACTTTGCTCTTCTGTTTAAGATGTTTCCGGCTATTTGGGGCCCCTTACCCTTCCAAATAAATTTGATAATTGTGTTTTCCATTTCTTTAAAAA
>JAQZBX010060076.1:0-17384 GCA_029593785.1 Cabassous unicinctus | reverse complement strand
TAATGTCACTATGAACATCAGAGTGCAGATATCTGTTCATGTACCTACTCTCAGTTTTTCTGCATATATAACTAGTAGTGGTAGTGATGGGTCACATGGCATATCTAACTTCCTTTGGAACCATGAAACAAACTTCAACAGTGGCTGTAACATTTTACATTCCCATCAACAGTGACGAAGCCTTCCTATCTCTCCACATCCTCTCCAACACTTGTAGTTGTCTGTGTGTTTTTTTTTTTTTAATAGTGGCCATTCTTGTAGATGTGTAATGATGTTGCATTGCAGCTTTGCTTTGCATTTTCCTAATAGTGATGTTGAATATTTCCTTCATGTGCTTTTCTCACCATTTGTATTTATTCTTTAGAAAAGTGTCTATTCAGGGCTTTTGCCCATTTTTTAATCAGGCCATTTGTCTTTTTATTGTTGAATTGTAGGATCTCTTTATATATTATGGATATTAGAACCTTGTTGGATGTGTGATTTGTAAAAATTATCTCCTATTGTGTAGGCTGCCTTTTTACCTCTAACCCAAAATCCTTGAAATACAGAGGCATTTATTTTTGAGATGGAACCATTTATCTATTATTTTCTTTTGTTGCTTGCTTTGGTAGTAAGGTTTAAGAAACTCTCTCCTACTACAAGTTTTTTAGATGTTTCCCTGCCTTATCTTCCAAAAGTTTTATGTTTTGGCTTTTATGTTTATGTCTTTGATACATTTTCACTTTATTCTTTTTTTTTTTTTTCATTTTTAAGGAGCTTTAGATTACATATTATATGAAAAATACAGGGTATTCCCATATAGCCCACCTGTGATGGTTATAGTAATATGTCAGCTTTGGCCAGGTAATTGTGTCCAGGATTTGGTCCAGCAAGCACTGGCCTAATTGTAATACAAGAGCATTTATGGACTTTGATCATCAGTGAATTTACTGCATGGATGGCTGATTACATCTGCATCTTTCAGGCAGATTGCATCAGCAATAGATGACACTTTTATCCAATCAGTTGAATGCCTTAAAAGGGGAAGTGATTTCAACATTCAGAGAGAATTTCCCAGCTCATCTCTGAACAGCCAACTTCTCCCAGAAACTCATCAAAGACTTCATTGGACTATCATTGGAGCCCCTGGTTTGCAGCCTGCTTGTGGAACCTGGACTTGTCCATCCTCATGGTTGCATGAGAGACATTTATAAAATCTCATATTATTGAGAGATAACTCCTGTTGATTCTGTTTCCGAGAGAATCCTGACTAATACATCACCATTTCCTGTAACATCCTACATGAGTATGCTACATTTGTTACAATTCATGAACAAATATTGAAACATTGCTACTAACCATGGTTTATAGTTTACATTATGGTTTACCTTTTCCACTGTATACTTTTATAGGTTCTAACAAAAATGTATAATGCTCCATGTCTGTCATTGCAAGATCATGCAGAAAAATCCCAATGTCCCGAAGTGCACTATGTTCCACATATTCTTCCCTCACCCTCCCTTCAGAACCTATGTCAGCCACTAAGATTCAATTTTTGAAGAGTAACATTCATATTTATATGCATTAATATTTAGGGCTTAATACAGTGGCCTGATTTCTTTTATTGGGCACTGCCTATGTACTTGAGAAGTTCTTACCTTTCTATTTGAAAATTCAGCAGTACTCACCAGGATGGGAATTTAATATTTGCTTGCTCATTGTGTAGTTTTCCACCCACTGAGATAACATCCTATGACAAGATGAACACATTCATATCTCATAGAAGTATGCACCAGGTGCACCCTTTCCCACATATCCCTCCACCACTGATGCCCTGCACCAGTGCTCCTTGCCTGCCATTTTTGCCTCCTCAAATTCCCACCATTGTAATTTCAACCACAGACATACAAATCCCCAGAGTTCAACTGTTCCTTCCTCCAGTTCTCCCCTCAATTCCATGGATGGTCTATCCCAACACCACCACACTGCTCTCCCTCGCATTCCGGCACCATTGATTCTTGTATAGAAAGTGAGATAAGGATTTTCTTTAATTTTTTCACTTAAGGATATCCAATTCTTCCTGCACCGTTTGTTGAAGAGATTGTTCAGTCTGAGAAAAGCAGACTTGGTAGGCTTATCAAAAATCAGTTGACCATAGAAGTGCAGCTCTATTTCTGAATGCTCAATTCAATCCCATTGATCAAAGTATCAATCTTTATGCCAATACCATGCTGTTTTGAACAGTTTAGCTTAGTTATAAACTTCAAGGAATGGAAGTGTTAGTCCTCTGACTTCACTTTTCTTTTTTAAGATTTTTTTTGCCTATTTGGGACCCTTTTCCCTTAAAAAAAAAAACTTGGAAATTGACTTTTCTATTTCTGTAAAATAGGCTGTTGGAATTTTTATTGGTATTTTGTTGTATACATAAATCAGTATGGGTAGAATTGACATCTTCTTAATGATTAGTCTTCCAAACCATTTCTTGAGCAATAAAGGATGATGACTTACTATCTGGAAATTATTAAAAGTGACCCTGACTCCAAAATCTCCCAACAATTTCTCCAGTCTTATCCAATTAACTTGCACAATAATTTTAATTTTCATCCAATCCCCTACTCCAAAGGATTTTTCCAAATGTTTATATCTAACACTCTACCTCAACCAAAATGACTTTTCTGAATATCCCTTGTACATGACATTTGTGTTATCTTGTTTGAAGGTGGAAGTATAAAAATAGATGACATTATGATACTGTTCTAAGTATCTTAGGTGCATACACTCAATTTACGTTAAAAATTCTCTTAAGAAACAGGTGCAAGTATTATATCAATTTTACAGTGGAGGAAAATGTTCAGATGGGCTAATAAATATGTCCAGTGTTAGAGATAAGTGAATAATGGAGCCCGCATGGGAATTCCTCCAGTATGCTCTAAAGCCTGGGCATTTACACACCACAATATTTCAGTCTCTCCAGAAGGGAGGAAAAGGCTAAAAGTTATATCTCTAAGAACTTATACCACAAGAGATATATGAAAGACAGTAATTTTACAGGCAAATAATTGTAAATAATCAAATTAAATTATGACTACTTTGATCAGTGAAAGAGAAGACAAATCAACAAAAAAGTTCAAAGAAACAAATGATCAAATATATAATTTTGTGACAACAGAATAAAATAACTTCAAGCAAGAATACTTCAAAAAAGAAATAAGGAAAATGAAAAATGTTACAGAAATAAAAAATTGGGGATGGCAAAATAATTAAACAAACATATCAAAATCACTGCTTTCGTTAGATTAGATTTAGAAGATCTCCCCAAATGATCTTGAAATAAAGAAATACATGATCTAGGAGAGGATATTAAATAGGTTTGCTATGTCAAATTAAATAAAGGAAGAATTACAAATTTGTATCATGATTTTCTAACCAACCAACGTTCTAAATCATAAAGCATGAAAAATATAAGGGAACTCATCAGCCTTTAAATATAGTGAAAAATACATAAATCAATGAATATTAATAAAGGAAAGGAAATCCTGTTTGTATTTTTAGGTAAATATTGGTGTTGCATATTGCATCACTTTTCATGTGATGGTAAAAGAGTAAATAATATTGCAAATTATAATTAGTTAGAAATTAAATATGTAAATGATAACATTCAAATAATAATATAGTTGACATAGTAGGTAGAAGAGTAGGTGATGAGAATTGAAGCTGTGAATTTTTTTCATAAGGTCTCATAGCAACATGAGTAGGTTTGATATATATAGATAAATATAAAAAACACCATTAATATATTTTAATCATTCATTTCATAATGCAGTTGTTTAACCTTAAGGAGAAATATAGTAGTAAATGACAATCTGTCAATTCTTTTGCTTCAAATTCAACTTTTTTATTGTTAGTATTTTTGTAACATTTTTTAAAATTAATTGTGTCATATATTACTTTCAAATTTCCTCAACATGTTTTCCTTCCTTTCTCTCTCCACTTCTTCCTTGTTTCCTACATTTATTCTCTATATCTCTCTCTTTTTAAAAAAGATACTTAGATTACATAAATTTTACAAAAAAATATATAGGGATTCCCATATGCCCCATCTCCCACACTTCCCACATCCTCCCACATAAACATCCTTCATTAGTGTGGCACATCAACTGCCATGGATATACACATCCTGGGGCTTTACCATTAAGCATGGGTCATAGTTCACATTGTAGACCACACTCTTACCTGCATATTTCTGCATGTTTTATGATGATATAAAATGGCCTATATCTGTCATTGCAATGTCACTTAGGGCAATTCCCAAGTCCCGAAAAAGCCCCTGTTTTACAACTGCTTTTCCCTCTCTCTGCCCTCAGAGCATCCAGTGGCCACTGACTCCACATTAATCTTGTAATTTCTTCCATTGCTTGAATCACAATATGCCTATAACAGAATACCGGTAAGTCCACTCTAGTTCATAGTGCTTCCACCAACCCTAAGGAGTCTGGAATGGTGATGTCCACTCCACCTCCAATTGAGAAGGGGCTTATATCCCATGGAAAAGATGGATGGGATTATCCTGCCTGCAGCTGCAGATGTTTTCCATTCCCTGAAATGGCCGTTGTCAATCATCATCTCCCCACCAGGTGTCCTGGGTGAGTCCATTGAGCTGTAGAGTAGGAGTTGTAGCTCCACCAAGATTCAAGGCCTAGCTGGCAGATGGACAGCCCAAAGACTCCAGTCTCTGGATGAACACCTATAAAATCCAGCACCACGTATAAGTTTGAATAGAAGGGACTGATGAACCATGTGCAGGGAAGACATATTTGAGTCCATCTCTGTCACTCTCAGGAGCACAAATTCCAAAGTAGGGCCCATTGCAAGGCACCAAACTCTGGAGCTATCTGCCCTGACATAGGACCTGGGTGTCTCCAGAGACCTCAGGATACCCACTATTTGGGGTGATATCCACTTTAGAAGTCTATGAAGTCCTACTGAGATGTGCATAAGCGTTACCTCCGGGGTGACCTCCCAATTCACTTTGAAGTCTCTTAAGCATATGAACTCATTTGTCTTTACCTTTTCCCCCTTTTATTCGAGGTCTTTTTGGAGTCATATTGCCAGTTGGCACTTGGTAGTAATCCCTCGTTCCCAGGGAGGCTTATCCCGGGGAGTCATGTCCCACACTGAGAGGAAGGTAATGCATTCATATGCTGATTTTGGCTTAGAGAAAGCCCATATTTGTGCAACAAGGGGGCTCTCAGGAGGCAACCCTTAGGCACCCCATAACAATAGGCTAAGTTTCAATTTCAAGAACAAAGACTCATAAGGGTAGTCATCAATAACAAGGGCCCATCAGTGGATCATCCTCTTTTGCCAGACACTACTCCTGTACTTGGGGGTCTGTTGCTGCTACCTTGGATAATGTAGCAGAGCTCTCCAGGATGGTAATTCAGTATTCTCTCATATATTGAGTGATTCTCCACCCAGTGTGACAATTCCCCATGAACATTTGAACAATTTTATATACCTTGTATATATGTTCAGGTGAACTTCCTCACATGAAACCCCCATCCCTGACAACCCCCACATATGATCCTCTCCCACCCCAGTTATAACCCTTCTGTGATCAAAAGCTTTTTTAAAGATGAAGTGAATAAAATAGCCAAATACAATTAATAGGAAAATGAAATAATAAATAAGTTTAAATGTAAGAAATAAAATACATGAAAACTTAAGAAAACCTAATAATTAAATAAAATTAAAAGATTGGGATGTTTTAAATTGAAAAATATTTTAGAAAATAAAATTTTTTGACATTTTGCCTTTTATCACTGCAATATCTGGTGTCCAGTCAGTTCTGTGGCACCTTCCCCCACTCATTCCCCAGTGTCTCACTATTTTTCATTTTGTTTTCAAAGAAGTTTTAGGTCACAGCAAAGTCAAACACAGAATACAAGAGACTCTCAAATACCCAACCTCTTCCCCCTTTCCTCACCCCATATAAAAACTTTTCTATACATGAATGGTAGCATTGTTATAACTAATATTACAAATAGTGAAACATAGCTACTAAACATTGTCAATGGTTACCAGTATGGTTTACATTTTAGACTGTACACTTTTATAAATTTTGATGATATTTACCATGTCCTGCATCCATCACTGTAAGGTAATGAAGAATATTTCCACTGACCACTAAATTCCCCGTGTTTGATCTATTCTGTTCCTTCCTCCCCATCCACCCTGGAACCATGACGACCCCCTGGTTTGACTCATTGGATAATAAGATTCATAATTACATGCAATAAGAGGTCTTGACATACTGGTTTGTCCTCCCCTTTTAGGAACGGTACTTGCTCTTGAGAGACGCCCCCTGTCTAATGCTGAATGAGTGGTTCCTCCCAAATGGGGAGCCCAACACCTTCCTGCTCATTATGTGGGTCTCAACCCACTGATAAAACACATTATCACAAGATGAACACACCTGAGGAGCCTCTTCCAGGTGTATCCTGTCACAAATGCCCCTCTAACCAACACCCTAAACCAGGGACCATTCCTTGTCATATTGCCATAATAACATTCCCACCTCTGTACTTTCAAACTCATACCCACAAATCCCAAGTTTTCACCTAGTCCCTCTCCTATCTGTCCCCCCAGTATCTTGGGTATTCTAACCCACCCTTCCCAATCTACCCATCTGTCAATGCTGCACCACCAAACCGAATAATATCACTACCCACCTGTCCTATCCCTTCAATACGCAGCTACACTATTTCACTTTACCATAGATTACGTTTGTATGGGTGATGGCTCACAACCATGTCTTCTCTTTCTCTTTATTGTAAACCTGCCTTTCAGACAGTAGCTCTCTGACACTGCTCAATTTCCTTAATTCATATCAGTGAGGTCATGTATTGTTCATCCATCAATGCCTGGCTTCCTTCAATCAACATAAGGTCTTCAAGATTCATCCATGTTATCCCATGTGTTAGCACTTTATTACTTCTTACAGCTGAGCAAAATTCTATTTTGTGTATGTACCACATTTTGTTTATCCATTCATCTGTTGATGGGCACCTGGGTTGATTCCAACATTTGGCAATAGTGAACAATGCCACTATGAATATTGGTGTGCATATATCTGTTTGTGTCTTTGCTCTCAATTCTTCTGGGTATATAACCAGCAGTGGGATGGCTGGATCATATAGATCTATAGTTAGATTTTTTGAGGAGCTGCCATACAATCCTCCAAGGGGCTGGACCATTCCACAATCCCACCAGCAGTGGATGAGTGTTCCCATTCCTTCACAACCTCTCCAATACTTATAGTCTGCTGTTTTTTAATAAACATCATTTTTTTATTGTGGGTAAAAATCAAATTTTTCACAATACATACCAATATTTGTAAAATGATATATAAATACATATGCATATATGTGCATTTGCTTACATAAATGTTATATTTTAATATATATATATATATTTTAAGGTGCTTACATTACCTAAATATTACACAGAAATTACAGGGATTCCCATGATCCCCACCTCCCACAACATCCCACACAAACATCCTTCATCAGTGTGGCACATCACCACAATGGATATACACATCCTGTGGCCTTGCCACCAAGCATAGACCACAGTTCACATCATAGACCACATTCTCTCCCACACAGTTCTGCATGGTATATGCTGATGTAAAATGGCCTACATCCGTCGCCACAACGCCACTCAGGACAACTCCCAAGTCCCAAAAAAGCCCCTGTATTTCAACTGCCCTTCCCCTCCCTGCCCGAAAGCATCCAGTGGCCACTGGCTCCACCTCACTGTTATAATTACTTCCATTGCTTGAATCACAATATGTCTACAACAGAATACCATTAAGTCCATTTTAATGGGTGTAAAATGGTATCTCCTTGTAGTTTTAATTTGCATTTCCCTAATAACTAATGATGTTGAGCATATTTTCATGTGCATTTTAGCCATTTGTATTTCTTCCTTCAAGAAGTGTCTTTTTAGGGTACTTGCCCATTTTTTAAATGGGTTGTTTGTCTTTTTATTTTTGAGGTGTTGGATTCCTTTATATATGCAGGATATTAGGCTCCTATCAGATCTTTGGTTGCCAAATATTTTCTCCAATTGGGTAGGCTGCTTTTTTATATTCTTGATAACATCTTTTGAGGGGCAAAAGTTTTTTTAATTTTGAGGAGATCCCTTATATCTATATTTTCTTTTGCTGCTTGTGCTAGGGTGTGATGTTCATGAAATCATTTCCTATAACAAGGTCCTGTAGATGCTTCTCTAAATTATCTTCCAGGCTCTTTATGGTCTTGCGTCTTATATTTAGATCTTTGATCCATCTTGAGTTAGTTTTTGTATAAGGTGTGAAATGGTGTTCCTCTCTCATTCTTATGGATATGGATATTCAGTTCTCCAAGCACCACTTGTTGAAGAGACCATTCTCCCCCAACTGAGTGGGCTTGGTGTCCTTGTCAAATATCAGATGAATGTATATGTGGTGATCTATATCAGAACTCTCAATTTGGTTCCATTGTTCAGCATGTCTATCCTTGTGCCAATACCATGCAATTTTCACCACAGTAGGTTTGTGTATGTTTAAAGTCAGGTAGTGTGATACCTCCGACTTCATTTTTCTTTTTCATTATGTCTTTGGTGATTTGGGGCCTCTTACCCTTCCAAATAAATTTCATAGTTAGTTTTTCCAATTCCTTAAATAATACAGTGTTGATTTTTATTGGGATTACATTAAATCTGTAGATTAGTTTGGGTAGGATAGACATCTTGATGATGCTTTAGTGGTCCTATCCATGAACAGGGAATATTTTTCCATTTATTTAAGTCTTTTTGATCTCCTTTATGAGGGTTGTGTAGTTTTCTGTATATAAGTCCTTTACATGTTCAGTTAAATTTTTTCCTAGGTATTTGATTTTTTTAGTTACTATTGTAAATTGTATTTTTTTCTTGATTTCCTCCTCAGATTGCTCATTATTGGTGTACAGATATGCTACTGATTTTTGAGCATTGATCAAATAGCCTGCAGCTTTATTGAACTCCTTTATAAGTTCTATAAGCTTTGTTGTAGATTTCTCAGGGATTTCTATGTATAAGATCATGTCGTCTGCAAATAATGAAATTTTTACTTCTTCTTTTCCAATTTGGGTGCCTTTATATCTTTTTCTTGCCTCAGTGCTCGAGCAAGTACTTCTAAGGCAATGATAAATAGGAGTGGTGATAGTGGGCATCCCTTTCATGTTCCCAATCTTAGAGGAAAAGCTTTTGGGATTTCACCATTGAATATGATGTTACCTTTGGATTTTTCATATATACCCTTTATCATGTTCAGAAAGTTTCCTTCTATTCCTATCTTTTGCAGTGTTTTTTTCAGGAAAGTGTGCCATGTTTTGTTGAATGCTTTTTCTGAATCTGTAGAGATGATCATGTGATTTTTTTCTTTCAATCAGTTTATGTGGTGTATTATATTGATCAAATTTCTTATATTGAACCATCCTTATATACCTGGGATGAATCCCACTTGGTCGTGATATATAATTCTTTTTACATGTTGTTGAATACGATTAGCAAGTATTTTGTTGAAGATTTTAGCATCTAGGTTCATTATAGAAATTGGTCTGTAATTTTCCTTTCTTGTGGTATCTTTGTTTGGCTTTGATATTGCAGTAAAGTTGGCATCATAAAATGAGGTAACAATGTTCTTTCTACTTCTATTTTTTGGAAGACCTTAAGCAGGATTGGTGTTAGCTCATTCCGGAAAAGAGATAGGGTTGTTAGACCAAATCAATATACACAGAGAATGGGAAAGCATGGAAGCAGGAGTACGGCAATGAAGAAACAAGCTATCAGCACATAATTTTTAAAAAATAGTGAGGGGGGGAGGAAAGAGGAAAGAAAAGCAAGAAACAAACAATCAAACAAATAAACAAACAAACACACAAGCAAGTGGTCAAACAAACCTAATGAAGAACAGCGTTCCTTCTTGGGCCCTTGTGGAGCCTCTCAGTCTGCCTGTGTTCATCAATCAATTAAACCTACAAGTTTCTCTCTGCACGTTTTGAGGCAGATTTTAACAAGTAAACTAAGTTAATTTTCTTTTAAAGGAAACTTTTTTTTTTTTGCTGGAGATATAAGGGACCCAAAAGAAATTAGTACAACAATAATGTCTTTGTTTTTCCTGTCCTACATTTTCAGCTGGATGTTAGATATCCTGCTGAATCACTACTCTTATCCTGCTGATGTTAGATATCCTAGGAATTGAATAAGGGACCTCATATATTCAAGACAGAAATTCCTCCACTGAGCTAACTTACTAATTGGTTCAGTTAGCTCTTCACAAACCTATTTAGTCACTTTCCCCTGTGAAGGTTTTACTCTCTTGTGGCAGCAGGATTCAGCAGGCTGTATGAGCAGATCCCCCCTCCCCTCTCCTGGTCAGGTTAGTTCCCTTTTGAAATTCTAATGGGACCCTAATGATTGAGTTCACCTCACTGAAATGGTTTACAAGCCTCTTCTAGACCACCCTTAAGCCGGCTGGTGTGCTCCCCAAAGTTCTAAGCAGGTCCAGACAACCAAGTTCACCACATCAAAATGATCTAGAAGCCTCTTTTTTAGCACCACCTCCACCCAGGGGTCCCTAAATAGGCTTGTGGAAACTTATTAAGCACTACCTACTGCCCTACTCTCTTAGGGGAGTTGAAATTCTGATAGCCCTCAGTGCAGAACTGTTAAATTGGCTGAGTCTGACCTCTCCCAAGCCAAGCCTCTGTATCCCAGGGCAGGTAGGTAAATCAGGCTTCCTCAGCAGATTTGCCTCTCCCCTGAGCCTGGTGCCACTTCAAGCCAGCTGGTGTGCTCCCCAAAGCTCTAAGGGCTGTAGTCAACCAAACCCACAGAAAGGAAACCCCTCTCCACCCTTTGCCAGAACACTCCCACTCTTGGAAAATTCTCCCTCTCACTGGGTTGCTGGTGGGAGTAGGGGCTCACCCTAGCCCTTTGCCCTGAACGTGGGGCTTAGCCGTCCGTGTCTGTGGTTTCCAACTCAGGGCTAAAAACTCGCAATTTTATCTTGAGCAATCTATCTCCCTGTCCAGCTCCCTCCAGATCGATGTCCCAAAGGCTCTCGCACCATAGGTTCCCAGAACAACTCACTTGTGCAGGAAGGATCCTGTCCCCAATCCACTGTTTTTTGCGTGAGAAATGGTGAGTGACCACTTAAACCGACGCCATCTTGCCCCTCTCCCTATAGTATCTTTATCTGGCTTTGTTATTTGTGTGATGCTGTCACATAGATTGGGTTTCTTTGTGTTTTTTCCTCTTCTTCTTTTTTTTTTTTTTGGAAGAGTTTGAGCAAATTGGTATTAATTCTTCTTTGAATGATTGGTAGAATTCATCTTTGAAGCCATCTGATCCTGTGCTTTTCATCTTTCAGAGTTTTTTTATGACAGTTTCAATATATTTACTTGTAATTGATTTATTGTGCTCTTCCACTTTTCTAGTGTCACTGTAAATTGTACGTCTGTTTTGAGGAATTTGCCCATGTTGTCTACAATGTCTAGTTTTTTTGATGTGCAAGTTGTTCACAGTACCTTCTTGTGATCTCTTTTGTTTCTGTGGGGTTAGGAGTAATGTTGTCTGTCTCATTTCTGATTTTATTTCTTTGTATATTTTCTCTTTTTTTTCTTTGTCAGCCTTGCTAAGGATTTGTCGATTTTGTTGATCTCCTCAAAGAACTAACTTTTCATTTTGTTCATTCTATTTTTTGTTCTCAATTTCATTTATTTCTGCTCTAATATAGTTTATTTCTTTCCATCTGCTTACATTGGGGATGTTTGCTCTTCTTTTTAGAGTGCCTTCATGTGTTTAGTTAGGTCTTTGATTTTAGCTATTTCTTCTTTTTTAATGTATTCATTGAGGGCTATAAATTTCCCTTTCAGCATCACCTTCACTGAATAGCATAGGTTTTGATATGTTGTGTTCTTGTTTTCATTCATTTTTAGATATTTACCAATTTCTCTTGCTATTTCTTCTACGACCCACTGATTATTTTAGAGTGCTTTGTTCAATCTCTATATATTTATGAATTTTCCATTTTTCCTTTAAGTGTTGATTTTCAGCTTCATTCCATTATGATCAGAGAAATTGCTTTGCATATTTTCAATCTTCTTAAATTTATTGACACCTGTCTTTAGACCCAACATATGGTCTATACTCAAGAAGGATACTTGATCATTTGAAAAGAATGTGTATTCCGCTCTTTGGTGGTGCGATGTTCTATAAATGTCTGTGAGGTTTAGTTCATTTATCATATTATGCAAGTTCTCTGTTTCCTTATTGATCCTTTGTCCAGATGTTCTGTCCAATTATGAGAGTGTGGTATTGAAGTATCCAATTATTATTTTAGAGATGTTTATTCCTCCCTTCAGTTTTGCAAGTTTTTGTCTCATGTATTTTGAGGCACCCTGATTAGATGCATAATATTTATTAGTGTTATTTCTTCTTGGAAAATTACCCCTTTTTAAAATTCATCTCTTATAGCAGTTTTGCATTTAACATCTTTGTTGTCCGATATTAGTATTGTTACTCCAGCTCTTTATTAATTATATTTTTATGGAATATCTTTTCCAAACTTTTACTTTCAGCCTAAATCTGTCCTTGTAGACAGCATATAGATGGCTGATTTTTTATTGATTCTGTCAGACTGTTTCTTTTGTGTGGGAAGTTCAATCCATTAATATTCAATGTAATTACAGTAAAGGGATTATTTACTTCATCCATTATATCATTTGGCTTTTCATTGACCTATCTTATTATTATCTGTCTTTATAGCCTTTTTGTTACCCTTCCTAATGTTCTTCATTTGTCCCCTCTTTTTCAGGCCTCTCTGTCCTGTCTTTACCTTTCATGTTGCAGCACTCATTTTCATATGTCTTGTAAATGTGGTGGGTTTGTGAATTCTCTTTTAGTTTTTGCTTATCTCTGAAGACTTTAAAGTCACCATTAGTTTTGAATGACAGTTTTGATGGATAAAGAATTCTTGCCTGGGAGATTTTCTCTTTCAGATCCTTTAATATATCTGTGGTTTCTGATGAGAAAGCAATGCTTCTTCCTGAGTGTCTCTCATATGTGATGAATTGCTTTTCTCTTGCTACTCTCAGCATTTTCTTTTTATATCTGGCATTTTTCATTCTAAATAGTAGCTGTCTTAGAATAGGTCTATTTGGATTTCTTCTGTTTGGAGTGTGTTGTCCTTCTTGGATATTTATAATTATGTCTTTCATAAATGTTAGGAAATTTTTAACCATTATTTCTTCTGATATTTTTCTGCCTCTTTTCCATTCCCTCCTCCTCCTGAGACACTTATAACAAATATGTTTGTGCATTTCCCATTGTCATTCAGTTCCTTGTGACCCTGTTCCATTTTTTTCCATTATTTTTACTTTGTGTTCTTCTGTCTTTTCAAGTTCATATGCTCTGTCTGCCAGCCCACTTGTTCTGTCCTCAACCAATTCAAATCTTCTATTAATGTGCCTCTAATGTATTTTTAACCTCATCCATTACGTCTTTCATTCTGATAAGTTCTGTTTCTTTTTTTTGTAAAATTTCAAATACTTCTTTGTGTTCAACCAGTGTTTTCTTAATATCCTTAATCTTCTTAGCCATCTTGTTGAATTTATTATGGATATTTGTTTGGATATCTTTGATTAATTGACTCAAATATTGTGTTTCATTTAAAAGTTTTATTTGTTCCTTTGACTGTGCCATATCTTGCTGTTTCTTACTATGGTTGTTAAATATTTGCTGGAGTCTTGACACCTGATTTTTTTATGTTTTTATTCTGTGATCAGTTTCTATCTGAAGCCTATGACATTCTTATTGATTCACTTTTTCCTAAAGCTTTCCCCGTTCCTCCTACAGGAATTTTAGTCTATTCTACATGTTTTGTTTTTTTTTATTACACATTTTTTCTTTCATTTTTGTTACCTGAAGGCCTAATTTGTGAGTAGTTTCTCCATTGAGGCAACCTTCCCATCTCCAGTTTTCTAGTCAAAACAGTCCTAAGGGACTTATAAAGGGGTTGTAGATTGATTCCAATGTGCTTTGGAGAGGAGACCCTAAAGGACTCCAATATTTTCTTTGATATCTCCCCCAATCTACACCTTCCTAAGGTACATAAGAGGTATTATTTTTATCAAGTTGTTCTCCACTACCCTAAGATTTTTCTTTGTCTTTCTCAGCTAACTTAGCTCCTGGTGTGGGTGTGGTTGTGGCTGATGTTGCCAGGCTTACCCTGAATGAAACTGTTGCACAGCTCCCAGACCCTGAAGTCTGAGTTTTTTGATCAATTGCCACTCCTTATGCTGACCCCTGTCTATGTGCATGGGGTGATTCTGCCAGCACTGTCTTGAGAGAGAATGATCAGAATGCTCAAGGTTCTTCACTTTCCTGGGACACATTGGAGATGAGAGTGCAGAAGCCCTTTATTGTGGGCATGGTGAATCTGCCTGCACTTCCTGAGAGAGTGTGTGCATATCTTTTCCTTTTGGGGGATATTGGGTCCAAGAATTCTGCAGCACAATGCCCCCTGGAAGTGGAGGAAGCTCACACTCAATGTGTGCGCATCCTTTCCTTTTGGGGGATGTTGGTACCAAGAATTCTACAGCACAATGACCCCTGGAAGTGGAGGAAGCTCATACCCATTGTGTGCAGATTCACTCTGCCTACCTTAAAGGGCTGCAGCACTGCTGGTCCCAATGCCAGACTGGAATCCAGCTGGCAGAATTTTCCAATTAACAGAGGTAGTTGTTGCCAGGCCCCGTATCCTCTCCTGCCTTTGAAAGGAGAATTTCTTCTCCCAGTTATGGAGCTGGTCAAAAGGTGGCCTGGCTGAGCTGTGGGTGATGGACAACTGTCTTTGCAACTTGAAGGAATCTATCCAGGAATCTTCACCTCAGATTGTCTGTCCCTTCTTTCTGCTCTTATCTGGATGGTGCTTTCTTTTCTTCTGTTCCCTAGAGTCCCCAAACAATGGATCTGAACAGATCCTGACTGATTATTGGCAGCCTTGAGGGATGAGCTGATTGTTAGAACTTCCTAGTCTTTCTCCAATTTTGGTCTTTTTTGCATGGGTTAAACTTGATCTTCCTTTCTAGATTTTTAAAAAAGTTTGATGCTTAAATTATTGATATGAGACTTTTCTTCTTTATAAATTTAATTTTAAATTATAGTATATGAAAGAAAATCTGTTTTAGTTGTACATTTCTATTAATTTTGACACATGTATACATGTAAACACCAGTATAATAAGACCATAGAATTGTTGCATTATCCAAAATCCAACTCACTTTATTTCTTTGTGGTCACATATTCTCTCCACTCCTAACTCTTGGCAACCACAATTTCTTATTTTTAAGTGTGTTGTATAAGTGAAATAAGACTGAACCCTTTAGAGACTGGCTTTTTTCATTCATCATAACATCTTTGATATTCATCAATTTAGTTTTCTATGCATGATTTTTATTAATTTGTTTGTTCTATGTTTTGATCCTTTCAATTTCTGAATTGTATTTTCTGCATTATGTGTATTTGTGAATCTACCCTAAAAGTATATGATGTAAAATTTGGAAAATCACTCAATTGCACCCTATTCCTCAAATCATCAACTCCCCAAAGAATCTATTTCTTTTATGGTTGCTCTAGAGTGGCTTCAGGCAGATATTTATTTTATCTTGAAGGTATGGTGATTATATGTAAGAGAATAGGAATATATTTATCTTCCATAAATGGAACTCAGGAATTTTTGTAGATATCTTTTATCATAATATAAATATTCCCTTAATTTTACATTTGATGAGCAATTTTAGATTGAGTACATTTCAATTTTATCAAATATCTTTCTTTCAGATAATATAAACATTTTATCATTGTTCCTTTTTGTTTTGTAATAATGGTGAAAAGCATTAATTATTTAAGTTTTTCCAATATGGCATTCTAAATGTAAATACAACTGGGTCATAATGAATTATCATGTTTATATTTCATTGGCACCATTTGCTTTGTTTTTTGTAAGAAATTTTTGTTTGTCCTCTACATATTTTTCTTGTAATATCTTAGAAAAATTATGATATCAACTTTTTATCCAAAAGAAGTTGGATAAAAGTTTGGCATCTTAACCCCTCTCCATCAGCTTCTCCAGAAACCACTCTTGTGATAATCAATGAGCTCCTGTTGAAATATGCATGAGCATAATCTCTGGAATGATCTCCTGACTCACTTTGAAATCTGTTAGCCATAAAAACTCATTTATATTTGATATATCCCCCTTTTGGTCAAGGTCTTTTTTCAGAAGCAACACTAGTTGCTACTTGGTAATTATCCCTCTGTGCCAGGGAGGTTCATCCCCAGGAGTCATGTCTCACATTGGGGGAGGTGAAGGTAGTGAATCTAAATTTTTACTTTGGTTTAGAAAAACGCCAAAAGTGTAGGTTTTTCAAAGCCATTATAAAAATGCATTTCAGATTGTTTGTTCCTCAGTTTTGTGATTTAAAAACTAAAATATGATACAAACAACTAATTAGCTCATTCTCTAGTTTTTGCATATGAGTTCTTTGCCTGCCAATATATACTATATTCTACTTGGAAACCGAAGTCCATAATATTTGTCAATTTCTATGTATTCATTTACAGCATTTAATATGTTCATTCCTAGTAGTTTCTCTTAGTACTTCTCTTCAGAATAATTTTCTTCCAAGTATTACCTTTCTGGGATTCTAATAGATGCGAGTTAGTGAACAGAATTTTTATTATCTCTAGGTTCAGTGATCATCAATGAAATCATCTTTAAATATAAATTGAAAAAACTCTGTAGTAGAGTTGCATCATTTATATTTTTGATAGTACTATAAATAATATTACATAGTAATGCCACCATTATATTTCATTTGTCTTATTGGGTTCTGATATAATGTAGACAAAAACTGCATTGGTTAATAAGCTGTAGTATAATTTTATGAAGCTTTTTAAATCCCACAAATTGTTACTTGCTTCATGGGCTTGAAACTTATGAAATTGTAACACATTTATTATGATTATCTATTTTATTTTACATGACAAAATGTGATTTAAAATGTTTAATTATTTTATTTAAGTGATAGACTGATTGGCATTATTGCTTCATTTGATAAATTCTCATTATAAAAATATATTAATCTTAATAAAGTGATAAATATGAGTCAAATAAATCCAAATGTTGCATAATACACAGTATATATAAAATTTGGCATTGAGACAACTCTATTAAATTTGTAATCAAATGACTGCCATGAACAAATTAATATATGATCTTAAATAATTTCTCTTACCTAATTAAAATATTCACTTTA
>JAQZBX010060075.1:0-17384 GCA_029593785.1 Cabassous unicinctus | reverse complement strand
TTGGGAGGAAGGTAATGCATTCATATGCTGAGTTTGGCTTAGAGAGAGGCCACATTTGAGCAAGAAAGAGTTTCTCAGGAGGCAACCTTTGGCACCCCATAATAATAGGCTAAGTTTCAATTTCAAAAGCAAAGACTTATAAGTCTACTCATCAATTACAAGGGCCCATCAGTGGATTATCCTCCTTCGCCAGACACTGCCCTTGCACTTGGGGGACTGTTGCTGCTCCCTTCAAGCATGTGGCAGAGCTCTCGAGGATGGGAATTCAGTATTGTCTCATTTATTGAGTGATTCTCCACCCACTATGACAATGCCCCATGAACATTTGAATAATTTTATATACTTTGTATGTATGTTTATATGAACTTCTTCCCATGCACCTTCCATCCCTGACATCCCCTACCAATGATCCTCTCCCACCCCAGTTGTAACCCTTCTGTGATCCAAAGCATCTTTATTTTTCTTAATTTTTTTATTTCTAAAATGATATATAAATATATATGCGTATATGTGCATTTGCTTACATAAATGTTATAATTTTATATATATTTTAAAAGATGCTTAGATTACACAAATGCCACACAAAACCCAAAGGGATTCCCAATTTCCCCACCTCCCACACGTCCCACAACATACCACATAAACATCTTTCATTAGTGTGGCACATCACCTGCAATGGATATACACATCCTGGGGTTTTGCCACTAAGCATAGACCACAGTACACATCGTAGACCACACTCTCTCCCACACAGTTCTGCATGGTATATGCTGATGTAAAATGGCCTATATCCATCACCTCAATGTCACTCAGGGCAAACCCCTGGAAATGCCCCTGTATTACAACTGCCCTTCCCCTCTCTGCCCTGAAAGCATCTAGTGGCCACTGACTCCACCTCACTGATATAATTTTTTACATTGCTTGAATCACAATATGTCTACAACAGAATACCATTAAGTCAACTCTAGTCCATAGCTATTCCCCCAATCCTAAGGGGACTGGAATAGTGATGTCCACTCCACCTCCAAGTGAGAGTGGGTTTATATCCCATGGATACAGTGGATGGGATTATCCTGCCTGCAGCTGCAGACTCTTTCCATTCCCTGGGATGGCCACTGTCCATCATTGTCTCTTCACCAGGTGACTTCGGTGAGTCCATTGAGCTGTAGAGTAGGAGTTGCAGTTCAACCGAGGTTTCAGGCACAGCTGGCACATAGGCAGGCCAGAGGCTCCAGTCTCTGGAAGTACACCTACAAACTCCAGGCTCACATATAGGTTTGAATAGAAGGGACTGATGGACCATGTGCGGGGAGGACTTATTTGAGTCCAACTCTGTCACTCTCAGGAGCACAGATTCCAAGTAGAGCCCACTGATAAGTTGTCAATCCCTGGGGCTATCCCCACTTATATAGGACTTGGGTGTCTCCAGAGGCCTCAGGAGCCCCTCTGTGTGGGATGATATCCACCTTGGTGTTCTGTGAGATCCTACCCAAAGCTTCTTTAAAAATGAAGCCATTACAATAGCCAAATACAATTAATAGGAAAATGAAATAATAATGATAAGTTTAAATGTAAGAGATAAAATACATGAACACTTGAAAAAAAAAACTAAAAATAAAGTAAAATTAAAAGATTGGGATATTTAAAAAATGAAAAATATTGAAAAAATTTTTTTGACATTTTGCCTTTCATCACAGCAATTTCTGGTGTCCAGTCTGTACCGTGGCACCTTCCCCCTCTCATTCCCCAGTGTCTCACTATTTTTCATTTTGTTCTCAAAGAAGTTTTAGGTCACAGCAAAGTTATACCAGAATACAAGAGTATATTCTTGTGACACTTTTTATTTCTGTGGGGTCAGTGGTGATATTCCCTTCCTCATTTCTTACATTATTTGCATTTTCTCTTTTTCTCTTTGTTAGTCAAGCTAATGGTTTGTCAAGAACCAGCTTTAAAAAAATTTTTTTCTACTGTTTTTTATTTTCTATTTCATTTAGTTTTGCTCTAATCTTTGTTATTTCCTTCTTTCTACTTCCTTTGGGGTTAGTTTGTTGTTCTTGGCATGGCTTGTGGGTCTGGTCACTGCCAGGAGGGGACCCCAGTGGGCCATGTGCATGTGTGCTTGATGTCAGGGTTGGGACCCCAGCACCTATGAGATTCTGCAATTACTGCATGTGTATCCCTGTGCCTGAGGATATGTTAGATTAAATAGCACATAAAAAGTGGCATGGCCAGTCAAGAGAAAGCCTATGGAAAAAGGGAAAAAAACTTAATGTTTTAGGGCTTTAATGGCACTTTTCCTGCTTTTTGAACATGGGACCCCACACTTTGATTTTGTGCTGGACCCCACCATGTTGGTCCATCATGGTACCCTGCACCTGGGGCCTCTGCTGGCCTGTGAGCTGCAGACAGTAGCAGCCCTGACGGCTGGCCGGGTGGTTTCTCTACACCCTTCAGAAGCTCCAGCACACTGTCCCAGCTCTACACAGGTCTTCCCTCTGCAAGGTTCCCAAAAGACCAAGCCTGGCCTTGCCTGCTCTGAGGTGGGTTCAGTGCCCTGAGGGCTTCAGGGCACCTGTCTCTAGCCCTCCCCAGGTTCTATGCAGTCCTATGAGTTCACCTGCAGCCAGGGTGGGCATCATCATGGCCAAGTACTTGTACCTCCAAGGTTCCTTCCTGGCTGATTTTTCCCAGCATTGCAGATGCAAGCTCACCTGCCACCAGCACAGCCTGGAAGAGACCAGATTATAGCTCCATTCCAGGCATTGCAGGCCATGTTGGAGACAGCCCTTGCTGAGAAGGAGGATCAGTTACCTGAGCAGACTGTCCCAGACAACATTGGGGGTGGACTTGGGCTCCTCAGCAACCCTGAACCTAGCTGCCAAGATGTGACCTGCTTCTCCATGTCCCCTTTATCTGGGCCTCCCCCTTTCTGCATCTCACCTTCCTGTCCCCTCCTTTTCCCTTTCTGGTCTTACCTCCCAATATACTGGTTCATCCAGGTCCTTTTGTCTCAAGGTATTCTTTTGGCAACATGCATATTGAGACCATCCCCAGAGGTGACCTCCCAATGTCCTGGGGCCCTTGCCCACCCACCACCCTCCTCTGTGTGGGAATTGCTGGCCAGAGCTGTTCACCATCAGAGGAGGCCTCTGTGAAAGCCACTTTGCTTTGCTGACTAGACATCACAGAGCCGTGATTGAGCTCCTACCCCAGGACTTAACCAGTCAACCTACAGGTTGGATCATGGGGCCAGAGGGCAGAAGGAGAGAGGTCAAGGGGGGCAGCAACATGTACACAGAAGCAGGATAAGAGTTATCCCCTTCCCAAAGCCCTGCACATTGATGAATTTAAATCCATGGTAGCATTCAGGGCCGTTTCTTCAGAACCACAAAAGTGAACCACAGCCTTCTGATTCTTCCTGGAAAGAGGTATTATGGAAAATTTTCATTGAAGTTTTAATCCATCCAAATCTAGCAGGAGTCTCCAGGGCCTGTCTCTGCTTGTGTCCTTCAGGTCTTCTGTCTCTAGTGGGCTTTAAAGAGGCCAGGGATTTGACTGAGGAGGAGGTGCCTGAGTTAGTCCTCAGAGGGGCTGGAGACAGGGCAAGCTCTGTGGCCCCCAAACAGCTGTGTCTCCTGACAAACCATATTTTCTCCTAGTTTTCAGTCTCCTCTTCTGGGAAATGGAGGGGATGCCAGCATCCTGAGTCACCCTCATTCCATTAACCTTCGTGAAGGAAGCTCTGCTTTTTTTTCCTGACAACAAAAAGACAGAAACTGCAGCAAAGGTTTACCTTTTTCTTGGTGCTACTGTCTTGAATTAGAAAAGAAAACTTTACATGCAAAAAAAATTAAACCAAATGTCTGTTTACCAAATTCCACAACACCTTGGGGCCCATTATAATTCTGGGGATTCATTCTTATTTTAGTGAACACTTTGCCAGTTCCCTGTGTCTTTCTTTTCTTTTATTCACTCATTTAACTAATATTTCTCATTTATGTGATATTTTTGGATGTGAAAATACATCAGGAATAAAATAGAAAAAACCCTGTCCTACTGGAGCTCACATCCAGTTGGAAAGGCAGACAATAAATAAGGGAGAGGGAAGTCTTTATGCACTGGTCTGACATGATCAGACTTTGGTTTAACAAGGTTACTCTATCTTCTGGCTTGCAAATGTACCAAGAAAGGTGTCAGGGTTAGACAGAGAGCTCTGTCTACATATTCAGGTCTAGATGAAGTATGGACAACAAGATCAGCTCTAGGTTAAGCATCACTTGTATGCTCAGATCAAGTTTCAAACCTGCCTCCATGGTCAGCTGTAGATTAAGCCATTTTGGTACCCATAGCTTTAACTTAACCTGGCCTACACACTCATCTCAAATTTATCTCCTGCCTACATGCTCAGCTCTTGATAAATCTTACCTGTATGTTGAGCTCTAGTTTATGCCCCACCTGCATGCTTAGCTCTAGTTTATATCCCTGGATGGCCCCAAAACACTGGTGCAAATACAGGCATATGTCATAAGTGGGAACAATCAGAGAGAAGCCAGGACATTACTACGTACAGAAAAAAACATTTGTTGATGGGTTTGTATGTGTTGGGGAATTTTTCTGTAGTTTTGTACTTTTAAAAATTATTATGGTAATATACAACTCAAACCTTATCCATTTAACCACTTTCAAGGGTGCATTTCAGTGGTAATACTTCCATTCACAATCCTGTGCTACCATTACCAGTATCAATTTGTATGTGTTTACACTTTAATGTTAAAAGAAATTAGTTTTATTTTCCTAGGGCTGCTGAAACATATTACAATGCCTGTGGCATTGAAAAAAACACAAATTTATTTTCTTAAACTCCCAGAGGTCATAAGTTCAAAATGAGCCTTGAGGATCTGAAGGCAAGGTGTCTGCAGAACTTGTTCCCTCTAGATGTTCTGAGTGAAGATTCTATTTCCTTGCTTCTCCAGCTGAGCATGGTTTCCCTATTCCTTAGCTTCTAACCCATTTCTCTATCTTCAGAGCACAAGATACCAATCTCTACTTCTGTTCCCACATTGCCTTCCCCTCAACAATGACTCCACTGCCTCCCTCTTATAAGGACCCTCTGATTGCACAAGGCCCACCTGGGTAATGTAGCATAGTTTCCCCACCTCAATATCTTTAAAACATATCTTCAAGGTCCCTTTCCCATGTGAGGTAATATAGTCACAAGTACTGGGAATTAGGAAATGGACATATATGGGACAGGGGAGAAAGAATACATTCAGACATGTGGACAGGGCCAGTTCCTGATGTGGTGAGGGGTAGGAGGATGCCTCCCATTGAGATTTGCGGTGCTGAAGGTTGGTACAGGTAATCAGGATAGACAGGTCTGGGCAGTGGATAAGAGATTTATGTAAAAGGAAAAAACTTTTTATTTTGGAAATTTTCAAACACACATGAAAGCAAAGTGAATAGTATAGGGAAACCCTTTTACTTGAATAAATATAATACATGTCTAATATCCATTCATCTATTCCTCCTCCCTTCCCACTCCCCCTCTCCCAGTTTATTTTAAAGAAATTTCAATATATATTCTGATTTTATCCATAAAAAAGAGTACTTAAGTGTAACACAGGTAGACACCTAGGCCTGCCAACTATGCCAATTGTAACACAGGTGGCCAGGCCCAGTCAACTAATTTGATATTCCAGAGAAACCACATGGCAGCCCAGTGACGGCCATGCCTTTCTTGCTTACTCATACACAGAATTCCATGGATGCAGGCTGAGGGAAGCTCCACCCCTATCACAGAACCCAATGGCCCCATTGGCTGGCCAGTAAGAGGGTGCTTTACAATGCCTAACAGACACAATCAGCTTTTATAAGGTTACAAACAGTGGGACTAGTTAACAATTACCAGACCTCCTGATTATTATCACAGGTGTTCCTTGGATGCTTACATCCAAACCTCCTGTTTGTGAGGGTCAGGTTGCTGGCCAAACCCACTCATCCACTCTTCAGGGCCTGAGGTTCACAGAAAGGGAATTCTGTCTTCATTTACCCTCCTTAAGAAACAAAGACACTTTGGAAAACATAACTCAAGATTAATACACCTAAAAATAACAGTTGTCCCTCAGTTTTGATAAAATTTGTATAGACAAAGCCTTGGGGGCCTCTCAGAGCCAAAAGAAAAAAAAAACAAAAACCTCTTTATCTTTTGAAATTTGAATCCCCATGAAGGTAACCAACCCACAGCCAATCAAGCCCCTACTTCATTACATTTAACCCATTACTAACAAAGTCCAAATGCCTTAAACACATAAACATGCATCTGCAGAACAAACTCTTGCCCAATTAGAAGGAGTCAAGCTAACTTCCTTTCTGTCTACAAAAATCATTTGCCCTTTCTAGTCCCCAAAGCTTCTACCAATCTGGCTTCCTTTGCTGAAGCAAAAATTTTGGTGTCTGGCATAAAATGTTGTAGATTACAAACTCTACTCTCATTTGGCTTTCAAACTCTCATCATTCACATTTCTGCCATCTCATGATTGTCTTTGTGGTTGGACTATTTGATAAGGGTCCAAAAGTAGTCCACACACAGAAGAACTGCCTGGTCCCTTGGCCACTGCATCTATTCACCTTGGGAGCCCATGAGGGAGGTAGGCAGAAAAAAGACTCTAGGTGGAGAGGGAAGCTTGTTCATATTGGCCCAGTCAACATCAGCTCCAGACAAACAGGCAAGGAAGCATGGCCATTCTTTATTTGCAGGGTTATTTATATACCATTGTTATTACTCAAATATTACACAGAATGAACATAACATACAGCTTCCCAAAATCATTTTTGCTATGCCTAGGGAGTATGTGTACTCTGAGTCAAGAACTTTGTAAACTAATAGCTGATTCAACAGTTGGATCCCTGCCCAGGCCTTAGCCTTCACAGTTTAACCCTCACAGGCCACTGTCGAGTCTCAACCCTTGCATCCCTGCATTTGGGTAACATTCAGCTGTGAACATGGACATTAGAGGAGCTGGTGGGAGACTGGGGAGTGGGGGTAGGGGAGGAGGGCAATGGGCATCAGAGTCCCTGTCAGGGATCTCACTCAGCAGTGAATGACACGGTGTGGGGGCTGTGTCCTTGCTGAACAGTCTTGTGGTCTTCATATTGAGGGCTGCTGTGGGAATGCTTTGGTTAAAATATCTTTGAAACAGTTAAAACATGCTTTGCTGCACAAACAATATACTGCTGTATGGGAAATAGCTGCTGTTATTGGTTCTTGCTGAAAACAATAAGAACTTTCTTACTGTGCACTGTTAGTTAGAGTTTTCTGCTTCTCCAATATGTCCTGCACAGCTCAGAACTTTCTGAGCCCCTACAAGTACAGCCTCCTTGAGCATGTCCCCCAAAGTGGCTGGACTGTATATATATACTGAAGCAGAATAATAAATGGAGCTGCCCCCAAAGAATACTCAGCCTCAAAGTGTTTTCATTTCATTCCCATGGCAATTGGTGATCCTGACATAATACGATGCCAACGTGGGTTCTGCTGGACAGATTCCCCCAAGATTTGTAGGATGGATTCCTGCAAGTAGATTTTGGGATGGCCCTGGGAACACCTAGGTGAAGAAGCATGATCCATACCCAATACAAGACATTAACACCCCAGAGGTCAGTCAGTCCACCAAGGTAAGTAACGTTACTACTGTGTTTGCAGTATTTCCCTGTTACTACTGTGTTCACAGTAATCCTGAATATTAGTGTGTTGTAAAAAACTTTGTCTTTTAAGGTAATATGGAGAATACATTAACCCCTAAACAGAAGATCTAATTAAAAATGTTACATCAATTACTTAAAGCCACTGAATATAAAGTGAAAGAGGAGCTCCCAGTTAAAAACCCTATATCCCCCCAAAAAGGAAGAAACACCTTTTCAACCCCCTCGCAAGTAATGGAGGGACATCATGTTGAACTACCTGTGCGAGAAAAGGTTGAATCACAAGTGCAACATCCCGCACAGGCAGAAATGCTGAATAAGCCATTTGTCAGTATAATTATGCTTGTAAAAAAACATTCTGCCAAAGAGTTAACTAACATAAGGAAAACATTCTGGCAGCATCTCTGTAAACCTCCTACTGCCTACATAATGATAAGGCTGTGGGCTGATGTGGGCTAATAGAATTAAAACACTGGAAGAGTAGGAAAACTTGGCAACACAGCTTCCAGAAAAATTCTCAAAAGTAGAAAATCAAAGATGTATGTTTCTATTCATGAGTTGTAACTCATTTTGTGTTTGTCTATTTGTTCAGTGTCAGTGTATATTTTATGACCTCTGGATGGTAATATTAAATCGATAAATGAAAATTATTAAAAGAGCTCTTTTCAAATGGCCTAAAATTAAATAAACATTTATATTAATAAGTAAATATGGATATGAATTTAAAATAATAAAATAGTTATAACCAAATTAAATCATTATTGTGACAAGTTTGTTTAGTGTTGATGGTAATTGTATGTTGTAAGAAGTTTGCTTGGAGACCATTTCCAAAATCATTTTGTTAATGTGTATATAAGGTATATAGAATGTGTTTTTATTATTAAAGAAAAAGAAAATAATTTTGTCCTAAGATAAAATGACTGATTATTAAAAAAGAGTAAAATGTGGGACAAAACCTGAATGAATACAGAAAGTGCAAAAGGTTGTTTGGAAAAGAAATTTTTGTGGTCGAAGTTAAATATAATCTGATGGATCTATCTATAAAGTTTTTTTTTAAACTTTGGCCTCAAATAGTATACTGAAACAAAGTTAAAATATTGTTCTTTCTCAAAGTTTCTTAAATCATTAATCTGTTTTAGTAAAAGTTTAGAGTTTTTCTCCTGAATAATCAGCATACAAAACAGGAAATTCTGTTTTATCAAAATAGCTTCTTGTACTTTAACCTTATCATTTCCTTAAAGAAACTAGTCATCACTTTTATAAGAACATAATGTTCAAACCTGCTTTCTCAAGGTCAAATTCTGAAAAGTAACCTTTAATTTCAAATTAGTGCAAAAGATTTGTTCTTTCACCTTGAAAAAAGTAAAGTAATAAAATAGTTAACTTTATTTAATATGTGATAGTTTAAATAGAAAGTGTTTAAAAATGTTATAAAATTAAAAAGAAATTATTTAACTCTCTGTTAAAGTTGTACAAATAAAAGCTTCATATGAATACTTAAAAAGTATAAATTTCCTAAAAATTTAACAATGTTTTTATGTCACAATAACAACCTTTCCACCTAAAAATCAAGAGGTGGATATTTTAACTCATATTCACTGAATTTCCCCATCTCTGCTAAAAAAGCAGCATTATATAGCTGCAAAAAAGGAGCAGACTTTAAGAGCCACCAGAAGTAGTACATAACAGCAAAAATTAGTATCCATTTTTGTCACTATAACTTTGTTTGGAAACTTGCTAAAACTTTCTTTAGTATGTCCTTAAACAAGTCAAGCCAGCCCACATTCCCCTTCCTGTAAAAAAGCCAACAATAAACTAAATTTAAATTCAAAACTGTGAGTCAATTATAATGTTAACAGCAGAACCAATGCAGGTATTATGATTACAAGTTAATGTAGTGCCCCACAGCCCAAATAAGAAATAATAATTTGATGTTGCCTATGCATCATACTATACATAATAGAGAAAATGAGGTCATTTTGATCATGCTACTAACCCATATAACATCACTGATTAGGAATCTCAAACACATTGGAAATAAAAGTTTATTCATTGGATGTCTTCCAGTTAAAAGTCTTATTATTGTTTGTTGTTTATAATCTACTCTAGTTATGAATTATGTTTAATATACTTAAATACCAAGCAAAACTTTAATACAATACATTGCATACTTAAATAATTTAATAACTTCTAAGTTACACATATATGTATATTATTAAATGTAGATGTAAATCTCTTCTTTTGAGTTTAAACAATGTTAAAACTGAATGTATTAGAAAAAAATTAGTAAATATTATTCAAACTTAAAAGTAATACATCATGCAAAAAACTGTTAATCAACAAACCAGTGTGTTGCTAGTTAACACTTTTCATATTTCAGTAAAAATAATAGGAACTGGAATAGTAGGCACATCAGGGATGTTTTGTAACAAATTAAAGGAGATAAAGTACATTCCAGAAGGTGTTGTGCTCCTCCCTGGGAGAGCTGGCCACTTTCCCAGGGTCTGATGCAGAAACCTTAGAATGTACTGCCCAGGGAGTGTTGTGTTCCTTCCTGAGGAGGCTAGCCACTTCCTCGGGAATTAACACAATGCTCACAAGTTGGCATCTATAGTATCAAATTCATTAATCATGAACACAGCAAAAAAGATTGTCCCTAGTCAAACCAGTTAAAGTCCTACCATAGGAAAAAGTGCTCCACACTAGTGTTTTTAATCAAAACTCTATTATCAGGTGCTAATTCAAAACTTCTCAGCTGAAAGCTAAATACTGGTAAGTTTATATATAATCTGCTCTGTTTATCTGTCATTCTGTAACTTTGTTCAAAGTTGATTTAATCTTTTAATTATGTTATTCTTGTTTCTCACTCTAATTAACAATATAAACTTATTAAACTAGTTGTGCATATTAGCATTTATCTTGTATCTATCCAGGACTCTGGTCAAATATGAGCCAGGTATATCAGTGTGTCCACCAGTTTAGTAAACATGTAAATGTATATATACATATTGTAAGAGATTGAAGAATAGCAGTTAAACCCCTGTTTATAAACAATCCTTCACTTACTTTGTATTCTTTTAATTATTAACAAAAGTTCACTAACTAGATATCAGTGGAAAGCCCTGCCACAAGAAATGCTCAATAGCCCCACCATGTGTCAATATTATGTCTTTATGGCTTTATGCCCTACTCATTTTACCTTCCCACGAGCATGTATTTATCCTTATTACAGTCCCCTCAGAAACACTTTTAACACAACACTGTAAATATCTCCAAACTTCTGTTACTCAAACTTGTCTCCAGATAACCCCTAATAAAGTCCAATTAATTCAGCCTTAAAAATATTTAAAATATGTCACATCATCTAAAACAATAAACAAAAAAGGGGGAGTATTGATGCATCTCCTAGAAATACAATAGCCCTAGTACTATATATTTAAAAAAAATTTAATGTAATAAAAACAGCCTCTCAGCAGCTGAGAAACATTTCTCCCCTCATCAGGAGGGTCATAAAGGATGAGCAAAATTCTGTAAAGGGAAATGTTAGGAGGTGGGTCTTGGAAGGGACCCTGTGACCTTATAAAGTGGGGGGCAAGGGTATGTTTGTGTGCTTACCCCAACAGCCCCCCAGAGGCTCCCAGCAAAGAATGTGAAGCTATACCATGAGCTGGAAGGATCACCCATCCAACCCTATACCACAGATGGAGAGGATGATGATGGAGGAAAAAAGAAAATCCTGGACACAACCATGCCATAACATTATCCAAACTCAGGGAGTAAAAAGGGTAACTTTAAACTTTAAACAATTAAACCAAAAGGCTACTGAGGTGCCCTATCTTTTATATGCAAATTATCAACACTTCAAAATCTCTCTTCAGTCCATGACATTTTCTAATCTGGTACCTTGGATTGCCTTTTTTTAACCGTATCATCTCACATGGAGATTACACACATAACAGTATAATTTTCAGGTTGAATTTGTCCCAAAGCCTCATAGATTCTGTAATAATTTTTTCCTCTCATCCTTTTATGTTATTTCTAGCCCCATTTACCAATGTCAGCTTTCTTAGTAGTATCTTCAATCTCACTCTGCACCCAGGAGCTTATTTTGCTTCCTGTGTATCCCATGAAAATATAATCTAATTCAATATCACTTCTTTATTCCCACTTAAAGGACAAGCACAAGCACGGCTCCCAGTTAACTTATCTCGCCCCTAGGAAGGCTCTTCAGGGATAGCTCAATTTAACAAAGCCTTCTCACTTATTAGACCTAAAAGATTCATTGGTACACTTATTAATTTCATTATATTAGCCATTATCACAGCTGCCACTGCCACCACTGTGACAGTCACCCTTACAGAATCAGTCCAAACTACCCATGTTGTTAATCAAATTATGACCAATGTCACCGATGAACTTTGAATTCAAACTCATATAGATAATAATATTCCTACCAGACTTGATGCATCAGAAGCAACTATTCTTTGGATAGGTGAAAAACAACAAGCTCTACTTACCAGACAAGATTTGCATTGTGATTGGGAACATGTAAAAATATGTGTCACCCCCTTACCTTGGAACAGTTCTCAGGTTTCTTGAAAACCCAATTACAAGGGTCTTTCTTCCCATCAAATGGAGAACATCTGAAACATCAACTATTTCAAGTACAAATTCTTGCTCAACAAAACCTGTTTCAAACACTCAATGATAATCTGCAATGGTTAAATCCATCTAATTGGTTTCATGGCCTAAACATAATATCTCTTATTAGAATATTCATGCTTCTTGTTTTATTGTTAATCTTTAGGTTAATTCATCAAGACCTCTCTTGAGCTCATCACAATGAACAAAAATTCATTGCCTTAGTCACTGCTTTGTCTCTCTTTCCCACATCCAGATATCAAGAAGCCTTTAGGTTAAAGCACCTTTTAATTAGTTTTTCATAAATTTTATTAAACTAGTTGTTTAGATGTAGTAAATGTTCTGCTCAGCTATGCTAGGTAACAAAAAATTATTTGATTCATGCTTGTAACAAATCATTTTTCCCTAAAGTAAACTTTTAAGGCTTTTGTCTCCCAACTTTGCCTCTAAGTCTCCTTTCCTTCCTTTTCACTTGCCTTTTCTAGTTTTACCATATCTGGGAGTATCCTGCACGGATTGCTTGTGTCTCTTTAAACTGTAACAGCCTTCTGAGAGGTGGTCAGCCTGGGTTTTCCAAAACTTGTAACCTGAGCTGGGGCCCCACCAGCAAGCATGTGTATCCCAAGGCAGGTGCTGAGCATGGAGGCCACGGAAACTTTCGCAGTCTCACATCACCCTGTTTGGCCCCGGAGAATGGCTGGTTAGCCAGAGACAGGTAAGATTACTCAGGGAAGGAACAACTATAGACAGGTACAATCACAAGGGGGCCATCAGGAAAAAAAATTGAGGGCCTACAGAGGTAGGACATTAACCCTCACACCTCCTAAGTGGGGTCAGCTACCTCCATGGCTACTTTGTTTCCCACACAAAGCCCAGTTTGGAATCCAGGTAACAGGCAGTGACCTAGCCTTACTACAACCAATCATCAAATTGAAAACAAATATTTGTAAAGTTTGTGTCAGGGCACATTTCCTCTTTCCTCTTCTTCTTTCATAAACAAAAAGGGGGAGATCTGGGAATGCTTTGGTTAAAATATCTTTAAAACAGTTTAAAACCTGCTTTGCTTTGCAAGCAAAATACTGCTGCATGGGAAAAAGCTGCTGTTATCAGTTCCTGCTGAAAACAGTAAGAAATTTCTTACTTTACACTGTTACTTAGTTAGAGCTTTCTACCTCTCCATTATCTCCTGTGCAAACCAAAAACTTTCTGAGCCTTTACACCTCCTGATAAAGCTGAATGTATTTGTATTGAAAGAGATTCAAAGGGCCTCCCCCAAAGACTACTAAGCTTCAGAGTGTTTTAATTTCATTCCTGCGGCATTCAGTTTGTTCCATTTTGGCCATGGGAGCTCTTTAAATTGTTCTCTGTGTCCATTTGATATTATCCCCATTGTTGAGAGTTTTATTTCAGTACTACAAGATGCTCCAGGCTCTTTCTGTATATTTCTTGTTAAAGTCCTACAGTCAACTGTTTCTCCAATGAGATTTATATTGGAGAATGGTGTTATAATCCAATGACTGAGCATTATATGTGCCTTTTTACTGCGCCCTCTCCATGGAGATTGTAAGTAAATATATTTGTGTACACTACCATGTATATATGCACATATCTAAATATTTCAACATGTGAGCTTCTGTATTCACCTCCACATGAGTTCATATTGATGTCTCTAACTATAAACCATTAACACAAAACAGCCCAGTGTCCTCCTCTTGTTTATCTGTAAACTCCCACACCACATTGAGAAGCATATTCACCATTGGCCCTCCATTTACTTCATTGCTTGATACCAGTCTCCATGTATAGAAGTAAAAGAATTGTAACCCATACCCTGGGGGTATACAACTTCATAAACTAGAGTTCAGTACTTGTATACAGTGTCTTTTGAGCTCATTTTAGAGACTCCATTCATATCCAACATTACTATTTCAGCAAATTTCCCCCATACCTTTTAGAGAAGGCATTTCATGCATTTGTCAGAAAGGTCATTTTTGAACATTTTGCATACTTTGTAAATGAATTTTTATTTGCATACATTAATGTTCCCTCTTTGTGTTGTCAAGTTCAATGGGTGTTGACAAAGGTATAATGTCATGTACCTACAGTTACAGTATAATATAGAACAGATTCATTGCTCTAAAATTTCCCCTGTGCTTTACTTATTCAACCTACCTGCCCTCTCTCTAATCCCTGGCAACCAATGTTCATTGTATTGTCACTGTTGCTTTCCCTTATCCAGAAGGTCATAAAATATTTTTATATCATACAAATGTGCACTTTAGATTGGTTTCTTTAGCAACAATCATTTAAGATTCATCCTTGTCTTTTGCAGCATCTTTTCATGGATAGTTATTTGCCAACTGTGTATCTTCTTGGTTAGGATTCTGTTCAGAACTTTGGTCCATTTTTTCAGGGAGTACTGGGGTTTGAACCCAGGATCTTGTATATGGGAAGTAGGTGCTCAACCACTGAGTTACATCTGCTCCCCAATGAGAGTTTGCCTTTCTAAATTGTTTTTTGTTGGTTGGTTTATAAGAAGGTACTGGAACTTGGTGCTCAACCACTTGAACTACACCCATTCCCAGCCTATTTTTGAAAGTATTTTTATTAAAGAAGTTGTGAATTTACAAAACAATCATGCAGATATGAAAAATTCCCATACAACACACCCTCACCAATACACCTCACCATTGTGGAATGTTTCTTACATTTTATGAGATAAAATCATCAGATTATTACCACTAACTATGGTTCATAGCATAAATTTGCCTTATCTCTTCCATACCACTTCACCATTAACACAGTACATACTTGACATTAATGCAAGAATATAACAGTATGTTTGTTCATAAATTGGGTGGATTTTTGCTTTCTTAATATTGGGTGTCAGGAATTCTTCATATTTTTGAATTCAAATATTTTACTGGATATATGTTTTGCAAATATTTCCCCAAGTTTTTTTTACTTTCTTTCATTCTTTTATCAATGTTTTTCACAGAGCAGATGTTTTTCATTTTAATAAAGTACAACTTATGAATTTTCCTCTGTCATAGATCATGTTTTGAGTGCTAAACCTAAACACTCATCACCAAAACCTGGAACCTTGATTCTCTTGTATGTTTTATTCTAGAAGTTTTATGCATTACCTTTTACATGTGAGTGCATGATTCATGTTGAGTTAACCCTCTCATTTCTGTTTTTGCTTGGCATGTGTATTTCCCATTGTTCCAGAACCAAACATTGAAAAGACAACACTTTCTCCATTGAATTGACCTTTCTCCTTTGTCATAGAACATTTGATGGCATTTGTGTGGAACTATTTCTCAGTTCTCTAACATGAGATTATGTGTCTATTTCAAAAATACAACACTGATAATTTTTTAGTAAGTCTCAAAATCAGTTAGTGTGTTCCTACAAATTTGTTCTTTTTCAATATTATATTGGCTTTCAATGTGTTAGCTTTCCACAAAAAAGTTAGAATTAGTTTGTCAGTATCCTCAAAATAATTTGCTTGATTTAAAACTGGGTAGATTTGGATGTACATATCAGTTTCTTTGGTCTCTTTTCCAGCAGTTACACTGTATATATGGAAACAGTAAACCAAGCACATGCTTCAGAATTTATCCCCCTGGGCCACTCAGAAGATACAGAAATGCAACTTCTCCTATTTGGGATGTTCTTGTCCATGTCTCTGGTCACTGTCTTTGCGAACCTGCTCATCATCATGGCCATCATTTCAGACTCCCACCTCCACACGCCCATGTATTTCTTCCTCTCCATCCTGTCTTTTACGGATATCTGTTTCACCACCCCCACTGTCCCAAAGATGATGCTGAACATCCAGAGAGAGAGCAAAAGCATAACTTATGAAAACTGTCTTATCCAGATGTATTTTTCCAGTTTTTTTTTTTTCATGATTAGACATCTCATTATTGACTGTAATGTCCTATGACAACTTTGTGGTCATCTGTCACCCACTACACAACATGGTCTTCATGAAGCCCTGGGTCTGTGGCCACCTGCTACTGGTATCCTGGTTATTGAATATTTTGGTCTCCCTTTTACACGGCATAATGGTTTTGTGATTGTCTTTTTGTACAGAGTTGGAAATCCCCCACTTTTTCTGTGAACTTAATCAGGTAGTCAGATGTTCCTATTCGGATACCTTCTTCAATGACCTAATACTGTATATTGTAGCTGGACTTCTGGCTGTTATTCCACTCACTGGGATCCTTTGCACTTACTCTAAGATTACATATTCCATTTTGAGAATTTCAACAGCTGGGGGCAAATATAATGCATTTTCTACTTGTAAGTCTCACCTCTCAGTTGTGACCTTATTTTATGGTACAGGTCTTGGAGTGTATCTTCATTCTGCTGCTACACAAAACTCAAGAGAAAATGTAATAGCCTCAGTGATGTACACAATGGTCACACCAATGCTGAACCCTTTTATCTATTGTCTTAGAAACAAGGGCATAAAGCAGGACTTTATAAAGCTTTCCAGGTGAGAAACATTCTCTCTATAAAATGATCTTTTGCCCCAAGTTTATAAATTGTCTCATGATTAACAGAAGTCAAACACTGGGATTTTTAATCTAGATACTTTTATGGGTGCATAGAAAAATAACCTGCTACATGTCTAATTTGTAGAATTCTCTGGTTTTGTACATTAAAACACCTCTTTATTATGCAATTTCCTTTAAATTATTTGACTTCTCTGTTGTAGTCCCTATTTTAGTATTGAAGACAGAATCTTCTGCCTGAATTTTCAGAAGTAAAAAGTTACTCCGGGTAGTTGTTACATATAAAATTATAGTAGTTGTTGCAATAATGAATGTGTACTTCAGTCTCTGCCAGATGGAAGCAATGGTTCCTGTGCTATGTGGATTTGGGGAAAAAATAATCTGTCATATGAAAGAATTTTAATTATTGCCAGGGTTTGTGTTAATTGGCTCCAGAAAGGGATCACAACCTTAACTGGAGTTATCATCTGATTAAGTTTGCAATAATCCACATTCAATCCCTCATATCTGCCTTTC
>JAQZBX010060074.1:0-17391 GCA_029593785.1 Cabassous unicinctus | reverse complement strand
TTTTGCATAGATTGAGACAATCATGTGGCTTTCCCCCTTCATTCTGTTAATGTGGTATATTACATTAATTGATTTTTCTTATGTTGAAACACCCTTGCATACCTAGGATTAAATCCCATTTCATCATGGTACATAATTCTTTTAATGTGCTGTTGGATTAGGTTTGTTAATATTTTGTTGAGGATTTTTGCATCTATATTCATAAGAGAGATTGCTCTGTAGTTTTCCTTTGTTGTGATATCTTTATCTGGCTTGGGTATGAGAGTGATGTTGGCCTCATATGAGTTAAGGAGTATTCTCTCATCCTCAATTTTTTGGAAGAATTTGAGCAGGATTGGTATTAATTCTTCTTGGAATGTTTGGTAAAATTCCCCTATGAAGAAGCCATCTGGTCCTGGGATTTTCTTTTTGGGGAGGTTTTTGTTGACTGTTCACTAATTATTGAATTGTTAAAACCCTCTATTTCTTCTTGAGTCAGTGGAGGTATTTTGTGTGTTTCTAGGAGTTTGTCCATTTCATCTCAGTTATCTAATTTGTTGGTATACAGTTGTTCCCAGTTTTTTCTTATAGTCCTTTTTATTTCATTTGGGTCAGTAATAATCTCCACCTTTCCATTTCTGATATTAGCTATTTGTGTCCTCTTCCTTTTTTTGTCAGTCTAGCTAAAGGTTTGTCAATTTTGTCTTTTCAAAGAACTAACTTTTGGTTTTGTTATTTCCTCCCTTATGCTTGCTTTGAATTTAATTTGCTCTTGTTTTTCATTTCTTCCAGTTTTAAGATTAGGTCTCTGATTTGAAATCTTTCTTATTTTTTAAGAAAGCATGTTAGAGCTATAAATTTCCTTCTCAGCACTGCCTTTGCAGCATCACATAAATTTTGGTGTGTTGCATTTTCATTTGCCTCAACATATTTCATAATTTCTCTTACGATTTCCTCCTTAACCCATTGGCTATTTAAGTGGGCATTGTTTAATTTCCACATATTTGTGAATCTTCCATTTCTGCCTCTGTTATTGATTTCTAGCTTCATCATATTGTGGTCAGAGAAGGTACATTATATGATTTCAGTATTTTTTACTTTATTGATCTTGTTTTGTGATCTAAGACATGAAATACCCTTAATAATGATCCATGTACACTCAAGAAGAATGTGTATTTGGTTGCTTTTGGGTGAAGTGTTTCATACTTCTGTTAGGTCTAGTTTGTTTAGAGTATTGTTCAAGTCACATATTTCTTTGTTGATCTTCTGTCAAGTTGTTCTATCCATTATTGAAAGTGGCATATTAAAATCTCCTGCTATTTATGTAGAACTGTCTATTTCTCCTTTCAAATCTATCAGTATTTGCTTCATATATTTTGGGACTCTGCTGTTAGGTACATATTTATTTATAATTGCTATATCTTTTGTTGAATTGTCCCTTTTATCATTGTATAACAACTCTTTTTATCCCTTGTAACAGTTTTTGACTTAAAGCTATTTCATATGATACTCCAGCGCTGTTTTGGCTACTACTTTCATGGTATATTTTTTCCATCCTTTCACTTTCAAACTACTTATGTCTTTGAATGTAAGGTGAGTCTCTTGTAAAACAATATATAGTTAGGTCATGCTTTTTAAAATCTATCTGCCAATCTCTGCCTTTTGAATGGAGAGTTTAATCCATTTACATTTAAAGTAACTACTGATAGTGTAGGACTTTTTCTGACATTTTGCTATTTTCTCTTTGTAAGTCTTATTCCTTTTTTGTCCCTCTACTTTTCTGTTAATATGTACTTCCATATTTATTTGATTTTTTGTATTGTACCATATTGTATGCCTTCTTTCTGGACATATTTTTCATATATTTTCCTTGTGGTTACCATGGGATTAAAATTTAACATCTGAAATATGTAACAATCACATTTGATTTAATAGCAACTTGACATCTCTAGTGCACATATACACTCTTCCTATCATTCTCCACCCACTCCATTACAAATTTTATCTTTACATTGCATGTCTAAAACCATATATTTTAAATTACTTTTTATGCATTTGCATTTTGGCACCTACTGGAAGTAAGAAGTGGAGTTACATACCAAAAAATATAATACCATAGTACTGGCATTTATAATTACCCATATGTTTACCTTATTGGAGGCTTTTATTTTTAATGCCACTTTGAACCACTGTCTAGTGTCCTTTCCTTTCAGTCTGAAGGACTTCCTTTAGCATTGTTTATAGGGCAGGTCTAATGGTAATGAATTCCTCAGCTTTTGTTTCTCTGGGAATGTCTTTATTTCTTCTTCACTTTTGAAAGAAAGTCTTGCTGGATATAAAATTCATTGTTAGTAATTGTTTTTTCCCATTACTCTAAGTATTTCAACCCACTGCCATTTGCCTCTATGTCTCTGATGGAGAAATTGATACTTAATCTAATTGGGAGTACCTTGTACATAACACATTTCTTTTCTCTTGCAGTCTTCAGAAATCTCCTTGACTTTTGCATTTGATAGTTTGGTCAGTATATATCAGGGCATTTAATCTTGTTAGATGTTCTTTGGGTTACTTGGATGTGCATATTCACATCTTTTGCTAAGTTTGGGAAGTTTTCTGTCATTATTTCTTTGAGTAGTCCTTTTGCCCCTTTCTCTCTTTTTTCTCCTTCTGGGACTCTCATAATGTGTGCATTGATAAACTCGACAGTGTCCCAAGGTCTCTACGCTATTTTGGCTTTTTGTATTTCATTTTCTTTCTGCTCCTCAGCCTGACTCATTTCAATCATCTTGTCTTCAAGTTCACTGATTCTTTGTTCCGCAGCTCCAATCTGCTGTTGAAACCCTCCTGGGAATTTTTTATTTCACTAATTGTGGACTTCACCTCCAGTAGTTCTGTTTGGTTTCTTTTTAATTTCCATCTCTTTATTGATATTCTCATATTGTTCATTCATTGTTTCCTGATATCCTCTAATTATTTCTCTGTGTTTTACTTCATCTCCTTGAGCATATTTGTTGTTTTCCTGATGTCCTTTAGCTCTTTCTCTGTATTTTCCTTTATCTCCATGAGCATATTGAAGATCATTTTTAAAAAGTATTTGTTTGATGTGTCCATAGTCTGGTCTTCATTGATGTTTTCTACATTTTTATTGTCTTCCTTTGGATGGGTCATCATTTCATGTTTCCTTATTTATCTTGTAATCATTTGCACATGGTGTACATTTTAATTTTTTTTTGTCTTTTCTTTTGCACATTTTAATATTTTAAAATATTAACTTTGGGTTTTATTCCATGAGATGTGTGCTTTTTGAGTTTGTATTTAGCTAATGATACGAGATGGATTTTCCTGAGAGTCCAGAACTAACAAAACCAAGCAAACCTAAGCAAAAAACACCTTTCACCGTCTTTGCTTGGGCTGGTGCTCTTCTTCAGAGTTCAGCCCTCCTTTCAGAAAGATCAGCCCAAGATGAATGCAGAGTGCAGGTCCCTGTGTCTAGTCCTGAGCTTGTGCTTGTTAGTGGCCTTAGGAGTACCTCCATTTACAGGCATTTTAATGTCCCCTCTATGTCCCAGGAAACAGACCTCCCTTTCCTGGGTGTTCCACTGCAGGACTCAAAGCAGGTAATCTGTTGCCCCAGGCCATGTGCCTCAATTGTTTCTTACACTGCTTTCACTGTCTCAAGCTGCTTTTGCCTGGAGGGCAAATTGTGTGTGTGTTTGGGGAGCATGCTAGAGAGGAGTTTTCTAAGTCAGGCTTTCCTAGCCAGAACAAGGTTAGGGACCCACAAAGCGTGCACCAGCCAACTACAAAGTGCTCTGGGAAGGGTTTGAGGGAGGGGACAGAAAGAGTACCAGGAGCTTCTTCCATAGTTCCCCAAATCTGTGCTTTCTTGACTTGGCACCTGCCCCGCAAATGCAGCACTATCCTCTGCAGCTCTAAGGAAACATACCATCTTTAACTTTCCTCTGCTGCCTTTGTCTGGGATAGGTTGGAACAGTGGTCGTCCTCAGAGCTGTCCCTCTCTGGTACCAGCAAGCTGCACCAGGGGCTGGAACTCACAGCTACCTGACGCGAGAGTGGGAGATGTACAAAGATAACTGCTGCGCAGAGAAAGCAATTCACTGGTATTTACCGCAATTTATCAGCCTCTTCCTCCCACTTTTCCTTGGATGATGCACAGTGTTCTAACGGACTCCAGAGTTTTGAAATAGTTGAATCAGACAGTTACTACCATTTTCATAGTTGTTCTGGTGGAGGGACTGATTCCTGGAACTCCTTACTCTATCTTCCCCTTTTAGATAGTTTCTGAACAAACTATATAAGGAGTAAAACCATCTGGGTTATCTCTTTGGTCATGTGTAAATAATGTTAGAATGCAATATTTCTCGAAATGCAAACTTATTGGAGAGCCTCTCAGAAGGGAATACACAGCCCAGTGGTTTCCGTGTATGAACTCATTAGAGCACAGCTCATTAGCATGTAGCTGACACGTGTGCTGCAGGATATTCCTACCCTGAGTCTATTAGAAACAGTTTGGTCTGACTTGTCTTTGCAGCAAGGGTTGTTACTGAATCTGGTGATCCAATTCAGTGAACTGCTCCTCTGTACCTGTGGCTCCAGGGAGCTGTGCATTAGAATTGAGTGAAGGCAACTTTCATGCCTCAGGTTTGCTTGGCAGTTAGTATTGATGCATGTGAGTTGATGTCCTTACCTAGTTCTTAAGATGCATTCCTTGTCCTCTCTCAGTGAGGTCTGCTTTCTCTAGTAAAGCCTGGAATTTCACATCTGGGCAAATTCACAAATATACTTTAATTTTGTTCTGGTACAAATTGATCCATTTTTGTGGAAGACAAATCACTATTTTATTCTTATAGGAAGCTCTTATTTGAGAAAAAGAAATCCTCTGTTTTTAAGGAGGTATAAACAAGACTTGTTTTCAAGTCACTTAAAATCTTTTAATGTTGATTGCTACTTTCTTCTGTGGAACATTTTTGTTATTTTGCGCTCGTAGCTGCTATTGTCAAAAGTCACATATGTATGTATAACGTATATCCAGTAGAGTGTTGGGCATTGGAAGGCAGGTTGCTTCTCTAAGGAAATTCCGTTCTAGTGGGGATAGAAAAGGATAACATCTGTATATCCACAATACTAAATGGAAAATCATCTGTAATCAATGCCAGGTTATGGGTACATCATACATATTGCGAGAATTTAGAGAAAGAAAAGCCATTGTAGGGTGTGTGGATTAGATGAGAAAGAACATGGTCTCAGAGATGAAAACCCAGTTGGTTAGGGTGGGGTGAGAATGGCAGGGGTATACACTAGATTGTTTTGGGAAATCCACGTAGCATTCGTGAGTTTGGTTTTGATTGAAAAATATTAGGAAGCTAATGTAGTTCTGAATTAGGGAGATGACATAATGGCTTCAGAAAGATTTATATGACAGTGACATGTCAAGGTAATTTAAAGAGGGAAAATCCAGGAGTAGAGGGGAATTTAAAAATAATTATTCAGCAATTTAAGGGCTTCTAAGGTGTCTTCATTTGCCTTTTTATTTTGTCTCATTTACCATTTGGTTTATTCTATGTCAACTTTATTTAGGGTAGAGATATTAATTAGACTTGGATATTTCAGAATGTGCTGATCCAAACTTATTACTTCCTTATTGCTTAAGTTTGTTTATAATAATTGCCAAAGTTAATCTATAACAATCTGTATTTATCAGCTTTTTTGCATTATATTTATATTTTTATTGTTATGTTTTACTTTAAATAATCTTTAAGCTTTTGCTTTGTGAGTGGATTTCTAGAAATATCTAGAACCATTATGAAACTGTATAAGTCAGGATAGGCTAGGTTATACTGATGTAACAAACTGCCAAATCTCAGTGGCTTAATACCATAAAAGTTTATTTCTGGCAAATGTTTATTTATGTTAAATATCTGTTATGAGTCATTGCAGTGACTCATTGCAGGCACAGAGCCCTTATCTCAATACATGCTTCATAATTGCCAAGGCAGGAGAAAGGGAACTTGGTGAATTACATGCTGTCTCTTAAAGCTTCTACCCAGAAGTGATGCATGTCATTTTTAGTCATATTTCATTGGCCAAAGGAAATTGCCTTGCTATTTCTAAATTCCAAGTGGCAGGGAATAATTATGCTATAAAATGCCCCAAATAAGGGAAACAGAATGTGTGATAACTGTTCTTATGACTACCACAGAGACATAGCCCTTTTTCTTCCCTTTATTTTTAAAGAAGCTTTAGATTACATAAATGTTACATCAAAAATATAGGGGAATTCCCATATTCTTAACCCTGTCCCCTTTCCACACTTCCCCCCATTAACAACAACTTTTATCAGTGTGGTATATTAGTTGCAATTGATGAACACATATTGAAGCATTGCTACTAACCATGGTCTATAGTTTACACTTTGCGCCGCAGATTTTTATAGGTTTTGACAAAATGTATAATGCCCTGTATCCATCATTGTAATACCATGCAGAACAATTCCAATGTCCCCCAAATGCCCCATGTTACACCTATTTTCTCTCTCCCTCCCCTCAGAACCTCTGGTGACCACTGTCTTTATATATGTGTTACAAGTTTTTCCATTACTAGAATAATAATAAGTCTACTTTTGTTCATAGTTGTATCCACCCCCTTATGTTTGATCATTTCTCGGTCTTGAGGATTTTGGGATAGTGATGCCCACTCTGCTTCTGATTGAGAGAGGATTTAGATTCTATGGGGTAGGTGAATGGAACTGTCTTGCTTACAGTTGTAGATGCTGTTTTTTGGAATGGGTATTGTCCATTATCATCCTTTTGTTAGTTGTCTTGGGTGAGACTGATGGCTGCAAATCTGCTGACATTCAGGGCTCAACTGGCATAGCCCCTTTTTAAAGTACTCATGAGCATAGATCTAGAAAGAACAATGTCAAATGAAATTATTTTACCAAGAAGTATTTCATCTATGGCTTAGGTCTATAGGCTCATGGGCCCAGAGCAAATTAGAATTTTAATAGAAATGGACAAGGTGACCCATAACATGACTAGAATATGATTCTCCATTATGAATTGGTAAGTATGAGAAGAGTTTGTGAAAACTTCTTGTTATGGAATTTTAATACTAGATTTGTATTTGTGTTCTGCCCATTTGGGTACAGATAGTGTATCTTTTATGTGAATTTTAGATGTGAAATTATTTAAAATAATAACTAAATAATCATAAGTATATTACATAAATGCATGTTATTTATTCCTATATAAATAGATCTTATTTATTACTTAGCTCACAACTGAGGGATAAGTGATAATTGATGGAGACCCAGGATGACTATGGCTCTTTGTATATTTAGCCACATATCCATGGCCTTTGAGGGTACGGTAGGTGAATTTTTAAAGTTTTAAGTCAGAGAAGTAAAGTATTAGAATAGGAGCCACATTTAAATTTATCCCACAGATTTTAGATTATCTGCAGTATAAGATTTACCATTCTCGTATAACTTTTGGATTTTATCTGCTCTATACTGAAATTTCAAATTCCATGAAAAATCATTTAATTTGATGCAATGAAAATGTAGTCCACAGGAGCTGGCTCAGAATACAATCCAAATTCAGCTGCATCTGTCTCTGGCAATGTTGGTCCCCTGATTTCCAACCAGAGTTGAGTGCTTCAACTCTACATGTCCTCCGGAGGAGCTATTTCCCAGTAGGCTCCTTGAAATCTATGTAGAACACATGTAGTACTTAAGTTCGATCCTGGCTTGTGGGTATGATGTATAAATTTGTAATTTCAGTAATTATTTGTATATATCTACATGTTTACATTGCAAAACATGACCCATTTCTTTGACTTGACTTGGGTAGCTTATTAAGACTTATGCTTAGATTTTAGATTTCAGGTATTGAGATTAAATATGCTAAGAACTCTCTTTCGGAGTAGAAGGAAAACCATGGCCCTATGAGATAGCATGAAGAGGTAGCAATTACGTCATTCTTTTTCTAATGTCAGTATATCAATATTAATAATATAAACCTCAGTATGAATCAGTCTATTTTAACAGTAATTATGTTGGTGTTGCTTGTAATAGTTATGAGTTAATAGATGGTAATTGCATAATACTAACACTAATGAATATTAAAAGAATTTCATGTCAACTTTCAGGAAGAAATTGCATTATAAAATTGTGAGTGATAACTATTAATGTGTAAAATTAATGACGTTTGAGTGGGTAATATACCAGATTTCAGCTTCTTGATTTAACCTGACTAAAAATTGATTTTCAGAGTACTGAGTAATCAGTGGGCACAAAGCTACCCCAAAGGTCTCAAAAACAACAGTGGTTGCAAAGAGCACCCAGTGCCACATTATTTGATGTTATCTGCAGTACTGTATTTGAACTTATTAACTCAAGCTTCAGATATTTAAATTTGTCATTGCCACTTAGACTTTTTCTTTTTCCCTGAGATTTTCACAAATATAACATTTTAGTGAAATGTACAGGGAATAGAAATGTGTTGGAGACTTACATTTTCCTTTGATTTATGTCTTTTGGTTTGTGTCTTATAATTCTTGCTGTTTGCTTTGGGGATTTCTTGCTTTTGTATAGTCCTGAATGCATGGCCATTCACTTATTTTCATTGGCACTGTATCTCATATTTGCTGTATACTTTAGGAACCCTTTTTCATATATAGGAAGATTACTGGTCATCTACAAAGAGATAATATTTATATTCTATGACATTTTTTAATCTAAGCTTTATATCTTCTGTTAAAACTATATCCTCAAGTGATAGAGGAACAATGTCATGAAAAACCAAGTTCAATTTCCACTAGCCTTGACATAAAGGGAAGGAATGTTGTGTATAATAAAATGGAATCTGCTCGACTTCTGCATTTTGTGTGTTTGTATTATTAGCTATTTGGGGGGGTTTATAATGCTTCTAACAAAATAATGTCACATTATAGAAACAGAAGAATATGGGAAAATATCTTATTTTTCTAATTCTTCCCTTTGTTTAATTGTTTCCCTATGATGTTGAGAAGATTGGATTTATCATATTTAAGTTAAGTTTTTCCTTCACCCTGGATTCACTGATTAGTGTATGTATAGTTTGGGAAGAAGGATATGGGAGTTAACATTTTTATTTTAAAATCTTTTCTCGGTAGCTGGATCTGAATATGGAAAGAGAAGGTTTTTTTTTATCCCTCCAACCCCAAGTAAGTTGTATACATACAACAAGTGAAAAGCCAGGGAATACTTCTGATACTTCCATGCAAACAGCATTCTCCTCCAGGAGATAATTGAAATTTGAGCCTAATAAAGATCTAGTCATTTCCACTGAATATTTTTAAAAACTCAAGCAATAGGTACAATAAACTCTGAACACTGCGTTTTCAGTGGCAAACCTTCATTGCATGCTTTGATAGAGGTTTAGATGTCTGCTGATATCTATTATCAGTTTTCCTGATTCCCACTTGCTGAGACAGATAAGCTAGGGAAGGAGGGTGCCAGGGCAGGACCTAATCAGAAATATGTACTTAGAAATGAGTAGAGATAGTAGCCCTGCAAATAATACCAGGTCCTGGTGAAAGAAGTCAAAATCACACAGAGAAAATGAATGACATGATTCAAATCAGGTTACAGTTAACATAAAGTGAGGTTGAGGCTGGGCCCATCTATGCTCCTGATGACCTTTGGATTGGGTAGACATTGATTAACATCTCTTACAACCTCCTCCTTGATCTGGCTTCTGTCTTTGTCTCCAGCTTTTTTCTTTCAGTTCTTGATTCCAACTCTACCTTAGGCCAGCGAAATTCATTCATTTCCTCAGAGAGTCTTACTTTCCCTCACCAGTAAGTCTTCATCCACATCATCCCCTGCTCGGAACACTCTGGGTGACTGTTCTAGCTCAGGGGAGAAGCAGTTTTTTTATAGGGAGAGTCAAATGGGCAAAGGAGGAAGGTATAAGATGTTTGACACCTTACCGAGTTTTCTAGTTGATATCATTAGGAAAATTAAAGGACATTGAAAAAGAGAGAGTCATCAAGGAACAGTGGATAACCACCTAGAGCATTGTTGTGTAGGGAATAAATACTCTTAGTCAACCACATAGTCCATCTACTCTTTATGTTCCCGACAGAAACGTCAACCTTGTGTTCCCTGCTGCTCAACTTTTCCTTAGAGCTCCCTTAGAGGAAAAGTATTCATGGAAGGACAGGTGATCTATTCATTCCTCTAGATAAATGTCACCCTGGGTGAAGTCACAGTATCATAGAGCAGTAAATCGCTTTAAGTGAATGAGGCTTTGGTGTCCTGCTCTTTAGGCACCATGCGAAATTCCATCCTTTATGAAAGTGCTTATCTGTAACTGACCATTTTTATTAAGGGGGTGTTGTTAAATATGATCCATACTTGATAACTCAGCAATTTCATTCTTAGTTGTATAATCAAGTGAAACTTCCATACATTTTCAACAGGAGATGTACACAATATTCATAGTCTCACTGTTCACGTAGCAAAAACCCCCAAAATAGCCTGAACACGCATCAGTGAGAGAGCCAATGCATGAACTGTGGTATAGTCACACAATGGAATGTTAAAGAGCAGTTGAAACAAATGAATTACAACAACACACCACAATATGTATGAATCTCAGCAATATAATATTGAGAAAATAAGTCCTAAAGATTACATACAAAATGATTTTTTAAATAAAGTTGAAAACAATTAAATAAAAGAAAAATTTTAGAATTCATAGAAATGCAACACACATATGAAAAAAGAATGAAGGGAATGAGGAACATGTGATTTAGGATGATGGTTAACTTGGATGGAAAGAGTATGGGGACTGGGATGGGGTGAGACCACAGAGTTGGTGTAGGTTAATGTCAAGGTTCTAGCTCTGGCTTTGGTTGGTGGATTCACTGATGCTTATTGCATTATTAAAATGATCTAACCAATTAATTAGAGGTGGGGAGAAAAGATGAAGTCCAGCATAACTCATAGAATCTCCTTGATAAAATTCCTTGGAAATATTTATTTTCTCAGTTACAGGGAAATATGAGCTTCTACAGAAAATTTGCTGTTTTTCTAGTTTATTAATTCTAAGAATTTTTTATGACTGTGTTTCCCTCTTTGCTTTGGCTGTTAGAAATCTCAGAGACAAATTTACACAGACCACCTTCAGTAATTATACAGGTATTTATGGTATACATTTTTGCATCTAAATTGAATCTTGAATTCATCTTACTATCATATTCTTGGCCTATTTTTTAAAATTCCATTTTATTGTATTTATTTATATGAATCTCCATAAATTCCTTTTATCCAGGCACAGGGCATAAATGATTGAAAACAGATTTGCCTGTTATTGGACAATATCTAGCATTTGAATGAGAATGATGACTAGTAATGGGTTTGGTTATTTCACGGGCATTGTGTTTGTTGAATTCTGCATTTTGTAGGAAGGAAAGTGGGCATATTGATTAGGATCACTATGGGGAAATATGTCAGATAGACTTTACTCAAATGCAGTTTTTTAAATAATTTTAAGTAGTTCTCCAAAATGTCTCTCATGCTCTGAAAGCCATCTCTTAATAGTACCTAGTTTTTTATGTTTTAAAGTAAGCAGAATAAATTAATCTCTAAGCTCAGAAAATTGTGTGTGACATTTAAGACTTGAAGAACTGGCAGAGGCTGAGAAGTAGAATCATCTCTTCCTTCGGCAGGCATATGTTTACTGACAAAACCCAGGTCTACATTATTGGAACTAATGTTTCCCTGAGTCTGGATTGCTGGTCCATTGACCACAGACTTGATTATCTGCAACTGATATTTTTCCACATAGGAGGCATAACCTAATCAGAAAACTGGATTGTCCAGGGCTGATTTGTCTTCATGGTTTCTCCACAAAAGAAATTTAACTGTCTAGACTCAGAACCACTTGGTACAAAATATGGAGAAGTAGCACTTTCACTAGATTATATTTTTAAAATATTTTGGGTTTAAGATGCTAGTAAGCAATATTATGTTTGCATTCTTTGAGAAACCTATATGTTTCTAGAAAAAACATGTTTGTAAAAATTTGCTAATGATCAGTTGCAATCTGTTCACTGACATTGGCATCTCCAAAATTATCAGTTAATAAAATTCTTCTTTGATATATCCTTATAACCTACTTTCCATCTGGAATCAAAAGAGTTAGCTATTTCTTGAGTTTTCCCAAAAGTCTGGCACATATACAAAATTAATTTAGTTTAATAATACTTCTCAAAACAAGTGGAAGCATAATTTTAGTTTTAGATAATCTAAAGAATTTCAGGAGATAATTTCCTTAAAGACAATTTTAGTTAGGAAAAATTAAAAGTTTAGGTGCCTCTTTATTCTACATCAGAAACCCAATGCAGAGGTTAGAAATCTTTCTTTGAGTCTAATGTGTAAAGTAAATTCCTGGCATATCAAGACACAGTTGATATGAGTTGGTTAGTTTAGTTGAGAACTAAACTATTAATCAGACTAAAAATCCACAGGTCCTATCTTTGAAAATATATTTAGTTTCATTTCTTCACATTGCTATAGGTAGCACCACATTTATCAATTGTTTTAAGTGAACAAGTATTTATTAATTACTTTTTGTATATGAAGCAATGTGCCAGGTATAGTAGAGAGTACAAAGATTCCTGTCCTGAAGGAGAGTACAGATCAGTAATAGAAATGAGACAAACAAATGAGTATATTACAGGATGCAGTGGCATAAGAGAAGTATAAGTGCTAAGGTGGAAGGACTTGTATTCAGTTTTGTTCATCAGGAAGGCTTTTATGTAAAGGGTCAACACATGTCCTGGTTTGCCTGGTATAGTCCTGGTTTACACTTATTGTTCTGGAATAACTATTAATAAGATCCCCCTTCATTATCAAAAGTATTCCAGTTTTGGAGATGAATCATAGTATTATCCTATTCACAGAGGAATCAGCATTTAAGATTGGCTTTGAAGGTTGGATAGGATTTTGACAAATGGAGCTCCATTCTATGGGGTCATCAAAGGTGGATTAATCAATTATTATCTGGAGGGGGTTAGAAATTTGGGGAAATTCCAAAGAACGTGTTGCTTGTGCCAAGTGTTAAAGATGGTTAGGTATTCACTTGTGGACAATATGAAGGAAGCAACATCAGAAAAGCACAGAGATGGGAAATGCATGTCACACTGGGAGAAGTGCAAATAATGGGTGTTAATGGATAAATGGTGATATATAATCCATGGTCACAGCTCAGGTCTTGAAAGGTTTGCATAATTGCAGTAGAACTGGGACTTCATCCTGCAATCACTGGCGATAGTAGTGCAGGATGTTATTGAAACAATTTAGTCCAGAGAGCGTCATACTGAGGTTTACATTTGAAAGTTCTGTGGCAACATGAAAACAGATTGGAAGGGTGTGAGCCTGGAGACATTAGGACCACATAAAAGACTATCAAAATGATCATGATAGGAAAAAATGAACCAAGATAGAGATGATAGTAATAAAGTTAATTATCAAAGGATAATAGAGAAAATGTATTTCAAAGGAAATTTTCCCTTATCTCTTGACTTGCTTATAATTCTGATTTTAAAAATAATTTAGAAATTTAAAAATAATTATTTAAGTGCAACTTAAAGAATTGTGCAAATTTAGCTTGATTTTCATGAGTTTAGAAAAATAAAATTCATTTTTATTGACCAGAAATGCAATGCAATTTGTTGTGCCAATGGCTTTCAAGAAACTTTATCATTCAGTGTCTTGCTCTTCATTATCAAGCACGGGAAGCAGAATAAATTGTATTCCCAAATGTATCCATAAATCTGTCTATCTATATGTGGAAAGTGAAGTGAAGTGTAGAACTGTGGTAATAGCTGGATAATTCAGGGTGAAGGCACTTAGCCATTTTGGAAGAAAGCAGACATTTTGGGTTTGAACTGGTTGGATTGTAGTCCCAGTTCTCCAGTTTATTTTGTGTACAGTCACAGCCTAAGAGTACACGCTAATAAAGGGAAATGGACCTTTGAATAAAACATGCTTTATGGGAAAAGCTTTAGGAGTTTTTCTATTTTTTCTGCCTTCCAACTGATAAATAGCCCAGTATAGTGCCTAGGCAGCAGGAAAGAGTGCAACTATATTTCCTTAACTATCAGAGGCCATAAAGTTTGGGATATGCTCTTTAGGTGGATCCTAAAACTGTAATACCCTTCAAGCCCTAGATGACTCATAAAAGTGTACTATAACCTTAGATTTTCACTCTCTTGATCTGTCTTTTACCAAACAGCTCGATTGCTTTTTAAACTGCCTTTTCATGACTACGGTACCACTAAGCAGCCATTTGGCTCTTTGTGGGATCTCAAAGAAACAGGCTGTATCTATATGCAACACATGAACTGTGGTATTGAAGCAATTAGAGTATAACTGGGGATAATAAACACTCTTCCTGAAATATCTGGATATCTGAAGGAGAGGCCTTTTCTATTGACTTGAATTATCTAAATGATTAATCTTTCATTTTGCTTGGTGTGTATAGACACAGCTAAAATGTCCACTCAAATGACTTCTTCAGTCATGCTTTCAAACCTCATTCATTGCTTCCTGACCATCTTAATTTCCTCAAGGCCTATAGGTCTTTGTAAATCCAACATGCTGTGGTTTTTCCCACAAATCATGGACTCCAACAATATTTATTGGGTTCTTCCTCATACTCAAACTCGTTTTGATCTAATTCAGATATCCCAAGGATTTAACTTAATATTTCACACTTTTGTCTCATTTAAACAATAAGTAAATTTAATTGATAAAAGTTAAAAAAGAAAATAGCACAAAGAGTACGGTAATAAATACTCTTTATTGAGTACCTGTTAAGTGCAGGGCTCTTTATATGTGTTATCCAAAGTATTCTTCACAGTGACTCTATGAGGTTGGCACTACTATCACCATTTTATATCCAGAAAGCAGAGGTTTTCAGAACAGTTAATGAACTTATGACTAGTCTGTTTTGATACTCTGTACTCCCAAACATTAGACTATATCCCAAGCAGGCTTTTGAACCTATGTGAGGTAACAAAGCTGATTTGTACATGTACCTTGTGTTATTGCTCTTACATACTCATTTTTCTTGAGAGGTTTCCATTCTGTTATCATTTGCTTTATTCCAACGTATCTCCACAAAGACAGAATAACCCTTCAGTTCTGCAGTTGCAAATGTGAAAAGATTGTCATTTTGACCTCAAATGCTATCCACAGAATTTATTTGGTTTTGTGGAATAGCACTTGAAGTGTTTGTCTAGCAAGATTGTTATGCAAAGGAACACTCTCTCTCCCCTCTCTCCCCAAAGGATGAAACTAAATAGGAATAACCTCAGGTTTCTCTAGCTACTCCTTTCTTCATAAAACAGGTTGTCTTATGTGTTGTGTAGGAGCTGTTCATGTAGGAAGTTTTCTGTCAATAACCAACATGCTATTGAACTCTTTGAGATAATTTAAAAAATCAAATCCATTTGTGCCTTGCTTATTTCACTCAACATAATGTGTTCAATGTTCATCCATGTTGTTGCATATATTAGAACTTCATTCCTTTTTATGGCTAATAATATTCCATTGTATGTATATACCACATTTTGTTTATTCATTCATTGGTTGATGGACACTTGGGTTGTTTCCATCTTTTGGCAATTGTGAATAATGCCGCTATGAACATCAGTGTGCAAATAACTGTTTGACTCCTTGCTTTCAATTCTTTTGGGTATATATCTAGTAGTGGGATTGCTGGGTCATATGGTAGTTCTATACTTAACTTTCTGAGAAACTGTCTTCCACAGCAGCTACACCATTTCACATTCCCACCAACAATGAAGGAATGTTACTATTTCTCCACATCCTTCATATCCAACATTTATAATTTTCCATTTTCTTAGTCGTACGCATTGTAGTGGATGTGAAATGGTATCTCGTGGTTTTGGTTTTCATGTCCCTAATAGCTAATGAAGTTGACACAAATGTTGTACGATCTCACTTATATGAAATAATAAAATATGCAAATTCATAGTCAGAAATTTGAATACAGATTAGAGGGTAGAATAGGGATAGAGAATGGGGAGTTAATAACTGGTACAGAATTTCTGTTTGGGCAGTGGAAAAGTTTTGGTTATGGCCTGGGAGAGCCAAAAGAATCACAATGACTATCCTGATGTCTTATATCGTAACTTTCCTTAGTTTAAGAGGAGGCATCAAAGAATAAAATAATAGCAAATATTCACATGTTCTTAGTGCCAGGCACCTTTCCAAGCCCTTTACTAATAGTACCTATGAAGTAGGAACCATTATTATCTCCACTTCAGGGTAAAGAGAGGCAGAGAAAGGTTAAGTAGATTACCAAAGATCACGCAAATTAGTGGATTCACAATTGGAATTTAGGGTATTGCTTCTACGACTCATATTCGTGACCACTAAACTTTAATTTTGAAGGCAAAGCCTTTCATGCTAGCCTCTCTTCTCAGTGCTCGTTATGTGGAGGTGATCTTGCTAACAGCTTCCCATGTGAAGTTCTTCCTTCAAATGGTGATTTTAATTTTTGTCTGCCATGTACTTTTCTGCTGGCTTACCTGCTCGCCTCCTTTTTCATGTTTGCCAACCTTCAGGGAGAAGGTGTGAGCTTTTCTGGTCCTGGAAAGAAGTGGCTTAGTAATACAGTGCAGGGTAACAGTGCCTTGGTGACAAGGTCGTAGCTCCTCCCCACGTGAAGGTAACCCGAACTTCTCATTAGAATCAAGGGTGCACCTAGGATCCCAGATAATCCTGTTTCTTTATTTCCCATTTGGATTACAAGGTTTAACTTTTTCTATGGGAGTGTAGTAAATCAAATCTGCAAAATCTTTGGGATTGTATACTTCTGGGAGTAAGAATAAAATATACCTTAAGAGTGACTTCCTCAGCACAACTGACAAGCAAGACAGATGCTGATTCTTTCCAAGGGCAGAGGCTGACCCCTGAATACATTTATGACCAAAACTAAAACATTTCACAGAGTCTACCCACACTCTGAGGAATACAGAACAACTATTCAACGTTTATATGTTGGGGAAAGGAAATAATGCTCAGAAGTCTGTAATGAGAGTGTGTATGGTGATCCATCTGTAAATATGGCTTGTGTACAATATAATTACTTGGATTTGGAAGGCAAAAAAGGGTTACTTACAGGCCTTGCAGATGGTGTATGGCTGGCATATGGATATATTTGTGTGCTGTTCAGTTACAACTTCACTGGGTCCACGTTTACATGATGGAAGATGTTGAGCTATCTGAAGGCTCTGATTAAACAATAGCAAATTTATTTAGGAAAAGAAGTGTACTATCACATCCACTTGGTTTCCTTTATTTTGAGAGTT
>JAQZBX010060073.1:0-17410 GCA_029593785.1 Cabassous unicinctus | reverse complement strand
CTCCTGGGACCTGAGTGTGAGCCCCAGAGACAGCCCGTCACTTCACCTGGGGCAGCATCAGCAGGTGCCTCATGGAGCTTTCAGAGTTCCTCCACGTGGAAGCCTCCAGGCCCAGGTCTGGCATAAACTGGCAGACAGAGCGTGTGGAAGCCAAGGAGAAAAGGCCACAGAGAAGACCCTGGAACTTGGAGAAGAGGAGGAAGCCAGAGGACAAGAGATTCACCATGGCCCAGTCACAGAGGCCATCCCATTCTCTCCCCTACTCTGGTGACTTTGAGAGGTCACTGGGAGAACCCTGGCCACGCTCAAGCCAGGCAGAGTGCAATTATCTCAGGGCTTTGCTTCCCATTAAGGCCCCTCCAATGAGGAGGGTTTTTTCCTGGCAAATACAGGTAGGAAATTTAGGTGAACATGGGGATCATAAATCCCATTATACCTGGATAAGGATCCACCTGGCAAAGAATATTAATATATTCCTCTCCTGCTCAACACACACACACACACACACAGATCGACCCTGCTTTGCATCGTTCTGCTAATACCACTTTTATTTTCCCAGTAATTTTAAATGCTCAGAGCTCTCTAGAGCATCATGTGATGGTTGTGGGATGGTTTTGTATCACCCACTAGGGCCTCCCAGACTCCCACTCCCTCATGGCACAGCTTTCCAGGCGAGACCTGGATACTGTGCTCAGTTCTAGCTGAACATGACTAACAGGAAAAATACTAATATTAACGACCACCACTATTTATTCTTGGCTGACCTTGTGCCAGGCCCTGTGCTAAGTGCTTTCCGTGCATGAATTCAGGAGTCAGCAAATGCAAGCGAAGTGTGCCTCCCCCACAGCAAATAAAGTTTTATTGGAACAGCCGCACTCACTCATTTACATAATTACCCACGGCCACATTAGCGCTAGAGCAGCAGAGTAGAATAACTAGAAGGGAGACGGTATGGCCGACAAAGCCTAAGCCATTTCCTATACGGGTTTTAGAGAACAAGTTTGCCAGCCCTGCATTAGTTAAGTCATCTTATCCTTACCAAAGCCCTATGACTTTGGGGTCATTATGACCATTTTATATACAAAGAAACTTGGTTTCGGCAAGGTTACGTGCTTGACCCCGGGCCTCACGGCTTATAAGTAACAGTCCTGGGATACAAACCCAGGGCTTCAGAGTCCGAGTCCTGAACTCCTACTGATCTCTCCAGAGCTTCTTTTAAAAGGAAGGAAATTCAGAAGTGACCAGCACATTGAAGCGAGCAACGCGCCAAGCTACAAAGCTTGCAAGTCCTGAGAAGCCCTGGCCAGCAGGAGGGCTAGGAAGGAGGAAAAAGGATTAGGGGACCACTGATTAAAGAGATAATGTCACCAAAGCTCCAGCATGGGATGGGGGGACAGGGACACTCCTCAGTGTTGTTCTGAATCTGGCCTCCCCTTCCTCTCCCATCACTGTGGATGCTGAGGGCCCGTGCCTGGAATCATGGATGAGTCAGCACTCGGTCCACTGCCTATCACATACTAGACACTAAACTCATTTGCACAGGTCACCTTTACTCTTTGAAAGATTCTTTTCCACATAGGATGGAAAATGGGGCCATGCCATCACAGGCCTAGAATTTCAGAATTTCCAAAGTGTATTGACAGCTAAGCACCCTCGGAAAGGGCCCAGTCCTCCCAGGAACATCCGGTCTTGGTCAGCCTGCTCCAGGATGCAGGCTGTGCATCCCCCACACTTCCACTGACCCACGTAGGATGAGGTGGCCAAGCCCTGGTCCTCCCCACTCTGGGCCAATGGTCCCCAACTTGGCCTGCCTTCAAAGCCTGCAGAGCTTTGTGCTAACACAGACACCCAGCCTGCCCCAGAGATTCGGATTACCCAGGGCTGATGTGGACTGAGGAGCAGTGCCTGGGCCATTAGGCCTCGACATGGCTCTTGGGGTGCTGAGCATGTTTACCTGGGGCGTCTGCTTGGTGGCATTGCTATTCTCTGTACAATAGCCAAAGGAATGCCACATCTCCAAGGCCACGGAGACTTCTGATTAGAAAACTCACTGCGGAGTAGGTTGGTTGAGTGGGTTTTAATTAGCATAATGAAATCTCAACAATAAAAGGATAACCTCACAGCCTAGGAAGTTTGCCAAAACATCTCTCATTCCACTTGGGTGGTTGTTGTTTAACTCCTGTATCTACATTAATCTCAATGAAACTGAAAATGATATTTAAAGGGAGATGAAGTTGGATTTTTCTTTTTGCAAAGGAATGGGATTTGGAAACCTGGTGACAGAATTTTCAGCAAACTTCGATTTTAAAAATAAGTAAATGAAGAGGAACTGATGATATAAAGTTTGCTACTAGATTGAAATTCCAATTCAGGCCCTGACATCTAAATATTAGGAATCCCTTAATGCCCCAAGAACTCATGTCTTCCTTCATAAAATGAGGATAGGGATCCTGCATCACCAATCCCCAGGATGGTTGGAGGACAAAATATGTATGTAAGGGGAGTGGATGTAGCTCAGCGGTTGAGCTCCTGCTTCCCATGTACGAGGTCCTGGATTTATTCCCCAGGACCTCCTAAAAAAAAAATGTGTGTTAAATGCAGAAGCGAATGCCTGGAGCACGGTTGGTCCTCAATAAGCACTTCCTTAGAAAAAGGCTATTTCTGCTGTGGAGAAGTTTGCAACTCATTAGGCAGGAAAAATCATGCCGAGAAATTATTACTAAATGGATTAAACCACAAAGAAAGTTGAGGACAGCCATTGGAGGAAAGTGCGGAAGGAGGAAGACTTCGGGGAGGAGGAAGTGTTGGATCTTGGTCTTAGAGGATGAATGTGGTAGGATTGCAATACTGAGGACTTGGTGGGGGGAAGGCTGGCAAAAGCCCACAGGGCAACCTCAGGCATTGCCTGTCCGTTTCCTCCCTGCCAGACTCGGCACTAGCCTGAGGTTTCAGCAGTAAATCAGGAGCCCAGGCCAAGGCCATGGCCCCAAAAGGATAAACGGCAGCATCCTGGGCAGGGGTGGGGGTGGCCCGGAACAGAAGGAGATTTTTTACTCCATGGCTCAAGAGGAATTGAGGAACTGAGATCTGAGCCCTTTCTTCAACCAGCCCCAGTGGAGGAGGGCACACCAAAGCTTAAAGTAGCTGGGGTTTCTCCTGAGGGGCAAAAAGAGCCAGGGCAGTGGGAGTTGAAGTGTGTATTAGTGTATCCATCAGGGTTCTCCTGAGAAACTAAACCAATGGAAGATGATAGATAGATTGATGATAGATGATAGATCGATAGATAGACACATAGATAATAGATGATAGATTAGATAGACAGATAGATGGTAAATGATTAGATAGATGACAGATAGATGGTAGATAATAGATGAGATAGAAAGATAGATAGATAGATGATAGATAATAGATGAGATAGAAAGATAGATAGATAGATAGATAGATAGATAGATAGATAGATAGATAGATAGATAGATAATAGACAGAGGTAGATTACATAGATGATAGATAGATAGAGACATAGATAGACACATAGATAGAGACATAGATAGATAGATAGATTTTAGATTATATGTGTGTGTATATATCTTGGCTGGACACTCAAGCAGGAGACAACGTTGCAGTCTTGAGGAAGATTTCTTCTCTGGGAAACCTCTGTTTTTGCTGTTCAGGCCTCCAACTCATTGGAAAAAGCCCACCCACATTATCAAGGGTCATCTCCTTTTACATAAAGTCAACTGATCGTAGATATTAGCCACATGTACAAAATATCTTCACAGCAACACCTAGAGTTGTGTTTGATTAAATAACTGGACCCTTTAGCCTAGCCAGGCTAAACCAACCATAACAAGGAGCCAGGGAACTGCCCGCAGCCTGACACCAGGCCTTGGCAATGAGCGTGGCCCAGACAATGGCGCTTTACCCATCCCTGGCTGGGAAACACCCAGCGAGTGGATAAAGTGAGAGCCAGGCAATCCATCTGTTGCATAAGGCCTTCTGTTTTATGTACGTCATTTCCATCTCCTTATGGAGCAGAAACACTAGGGGCATGGAGAATGGGTTTTTATATAGTTTGGGATTGTTCAACATTTTCTAAAAAGACGAGTTGCCTCCACATGGTGAGGCTATCACTTTGCGTGACCGGATCTCTGGTGCCCAGCAAGAAGGCTATTCAGAACACCAATGTCCTGCCAGATGGAACAGGTCAAAGTCTCTGAAGGCAAAGGTCTTTGAAAAAGGCTGGGCCAAGCTTCCTTTGTGGTGTTGGGACTTCAGAGTGGTTTCTAAGAGGCCCCCTGAACAGCTTTGCTGCCACTGGGGTTCCATGGAGCATTTTAGGATGGACAGGATTGTATCTGAAAGGACGTGGCCGCCTTGTACAGAGGGGCCAACTTGGGAAGGCATGTACACCTGTGGTCAGGTGGCAGGATGAGCCTGGGTCACCCTCCAGTCTGCCTCCTTAGCTGATGGATGCTCCTGGAGAGCTGAACTTCATGTCAGCCTCCTGTGTGCCTAGCACTGTGCTCCCGTATTTAATTCTCACAGTATTCATTCCCATGTTAACCCTATAAGGTAGGGCATATGCCATTTCATATAGGAGGAAACTGAGGCAGCTCAGGGACATTAAGAATCGGCCCGAGATCCCACAACCATAAAAAAGGTTTGAACCACATCTGCCCACATCAGGATGGACATTTTCACCCTGGGGCAGGGAGGGACTCAGGGATAAATGCACACGGTTTCTCTGCAAAGTCAAGGAGAACAGAAAATGTAGGGTTAACAAGGTGGAGCTCTGTGGCAGAGAAGCCAGAACTCAGAACTCAGGCTCACTGTGTCTGCCCACCCAGCTCACCACCTAAGGGCAGATTGGGCTGGGCCTGGGAGTCATAGAGCCTGCAAACCCTGTGGGGTCTTCATTCCACAGTTGTATTGTTGGGTCATGTAACTTCTCCACTGATTCCAAACCTCCGGTGTGTTCTTGGAGCTCAAGTTGAGTGACCAGATAATCGATTGGAAAGCCAGGGAAGCTGAGGTTCCACCCAGTAATAGATTAGCTGGAAGAAATGTGGATTTATTTTCTCTCCCCTTCTTGACTTCATTACCTCATATTCTTCCCTGATCCCTCCTTATTTCTGATTTATGGACCAAATTCTGGCACTTTTTATCCCAGAGACAAGTGAGATGGGAGTAGGGGGACCATATGCTGGGCTGTTCGGCATCTTCCCTGCTCCTTCCACCTTGCATCCCGTTTGGTTCTGGGCCTTAGGGGAGGAGAGCAGAAAAAGGCAGCATTTGGACTGCTTTGGACATGGTGGGTCCTCCACATGCCATGGGAAAAAGGCATGTATGCAGGGACAAAATGCACAACCAAGAATTCAAATCGAGCTGGGTAACGGAGGACTCTGGGAAGAAAGGAGCTCTAGACTGGGGTCAGAAGACCCAGCATAGAGCCCCAACACTTCCACCAGCTGCTGCCTAATCTTGGTCCAGTCCCTGCCCTTTCTGAGCCTTGGTGTCCTCACCTGTGTAAGGAGGGTTTTGGAGATGACCACTCTCAGGCTCCCTCCAGTTAGGAAAAGTCAAGAGACTTTGTTTCAGTTGGTGGATGATATCAATAGCTCTGTGTCCAAGACTCTCTACCTGCTGGAATCATCTTCCATATATCTCTGTGACCCTCCAGGATCCCAGTAGTCCCTCAGGGCCACCACAACTGGAAGGTGACTCATCCATAGGCCAGGGTCAGGGATCACAGAAAACTAGATGGGCCTTGACCAAAAACAATATTTTTAGACAAATATTTACATCAAGGGTCAGCATTGTGTTAGGCAGTTTCTTGAACATTATCTATTTTAATTATATCCTAGAAGATATCAAATTATTATTCTCATATTATATCTGAAAATTTTTTTAAAAAATAGAGCACCTAAGCAACCGGCCCAAAGTCACACGGACAGCAAATGCCAAAACTTGAATTTGAACCAAGTTTGTCCAGCTGCAAATCCTAGTCTGACTCAGTGGAAATGGGAGATGATCCCCAGGTACATTTGGGGTTAACATAAATAATAATAATAATAATAATGACATAAATAGACAAGGGTAAATCACTTCCGATGCTTTTCAAAGCCACATGTGAAATAGTAGTGTCTCGCATAGAGTAGGTGTTTAATAGAAATGGGCTGACTTTTTAATAAAAGAATATATGTGTTTGGATCAAACATTCACATTTTTCCATTATTTATTTATTATCCATTTCAAGAATGAGGAAATTTTCCATGAAAAATCAAGGAGCCCCAAAATGCATAACAAGTTGTCTAACTTACATGAGCATGTCTGATTAAAAGCGAGTAATTAGAGCTGTAAGTTAGAGGTTAAGGGAGCAGAGGTGTGGCAACACTGCTAGACTCAAACAAGAAAGAAAGATGAGTGGAAAGAGGCAGAGGAAGTTTCCAAAGAGTTCGTTACAAAGAGACTAACAAGCCATTGAAAGAGTCCCCCGCCAGAGGAGGCTGTTTCTGGCAATTAGTTTTGAGGTATCAGTCACCCGAGCTCCTGCCACTATGAAGAAAACCAGCCAGCAGGAGTCAAAAGGCCTGCTGTCCCCATACCCTTCATCCAAGCTTGGTTGGAGGGCCAAAGTGGCAAGGGACATGGTTGAGAGCTTTGGTGGAAGGACAATAACTGCAGAAGGAAGGGCTCCCCCAGCATAGCCAGATTATGCACTTTCTGAAGCTTCTCAGAACTGGCTGGGCTTTGTGTCTGCCCAGGCAGAGGAGTGGACAGAATGGATCCTTGGAGGCCCCTCTATGCCCGATTCAGAAGCATCTAACCAGTGAGTGACAGCTCCTGGAAGGCCTGGCATGAGCTCAGCAGCTTGCCCTCTGGGGTGCTCAGCCCCCAGGGAGTTCACAGTCCACTTGAGGCCACCAGTTCAACTTCACTTATTCATGCATGGGGTCATTCACAAGTGACCTCTGTTGCCCCTCTTCCCTCAGCTACTCTACGTTTAAGTGCAAACAGGAGAGCTGCAGCCTCAAACAGCTTGAGTGTGACCAAGGCTCTGGTTCTCTCATTTCCCATGATTTTTTATAGCTAAGTTGCTCTCAACATTGTCATAAGTTGGGCCCCTGAAAAACAGAGCCTGAGACAGAGATTAATAAGCAGAAGTCTCATTAGGGAGTTTTTTGAAAAGGCACCCATAGATGGGAAGGGAAAGAAGCAGCACTGAGCAAAGGGAGAAGGCGTGGGGTGGTGAAGTCTCAATGGAGGCCTCAGCTGATGCCACAGAGAATACTGGAGCTAGGATGACCCTTCAGAACTTCCCTGAATGGCAGTGAGAGGGCCAGGTCTTTAGATCTCCACAATCAACTGCAGGAAATGGGCCACCCTAGAAAGAGGGCAAGGCCACTTTCTTCAGCTAAGGAAACCCCTGCAGCAATGTCATCTGGGTGGTGCATCACTGCCTCCACCACAGACATACACAATCGAGGTAACACAAGGTTTTTCAAGAACCCATCCCTGGATTATGCCAAGCAATGCCTGTGCTCACCAGCAGCCTGCAAACCCCCATGTGCTGGTTATACCTGCATGCATACCAAGTGCCCTCAATGGGAATCCTCAGACTTCCATTTTCCCTTGAACCTTCCCAGAGCAGAGACCTGATTAGCTAAAGACATAAGTATTAACCCCACCATGAGATGCATTCACGCTGTCAGAAGCTCTCCTCTGCTGTGGAATTTCCCAGGCATGAAGGCTGGGGAATATGGATGGCAGGAGTCATCTGGCTATAGTCTGGGCTTTCTTTTCCCAGAGTCAGGTTTCCATGGAGAGAAGTATCCTTGACCCAAGCCTCTGTGCTGAATCCATTTCTCAGTTTGATACTGCTGTGCAGAGCAATGCTATATGTGAAGGTGGCAACAGCAGGTACCTCTATGGCCCCATCACAAGGACTTTCAGGGTACACCTGAACACAGCCTTCACTCTGGCAGCTCTGCAATGAACCTTCAGCCACAGTTGGGATGGGGATCCAGTGGTCAGGGGTTTCTCTCACCAGCAAGAGAAAACAAAGGCCAGTCCTGCTGGAGAATACACAACTAGACATGGAGCCCCACTCTCTTAGAAATCCACACTGTGTGCAATGCAGCTTTGACCCAGGGCTAGAGAGTCCTGGGTTCAAGTCCAAACAAGGCCATTCACTCATGTGGGAGTTCCTACATGTTTCTGGCATGGATTCTCATGGTAAAATGTGCTTTGCTTGCCGCTATACTCTTGCACATGCTGTTTCTCTGCCTAGAATGCTCACGCTCCCTTTCTTCTCTTCCTTGTTCTTCAAGACTCAGCTTTAACCTCTCTTCCCTGCGTGTTTGCCCTAACCACTCAGTGCCATCAGACAGTCCCTCTTACATGCCCCTCGGAACCATGCATATCTCTCTGTAGAATGTATTCTTTCTGCTTGCTTTCCCCACCAATCTGCAAGCTCCTTGAGGGCAGGTACCACATTTTACCCACCTTAGGGTCCCCATAATTCATCTCCAGGTCTGTCACAGAGCAAACACTCATGAAGGTTTACTCAATAAATCAAAGTACCATTGGCATGCTGGGACCAGGAAAATAGATTATCTACAAGTCAGTAACTGCTATGGGAGGTAACCACATTCTCCTTTGCACAACCGGGGAAGGCATTTTTTCTGGGATAATAATTATGGTCCAGGTGCCATTTAGCTGGCGCTTATGCCTGTGTGAATGATGCTCAGTTGTGATGGCATCATGGTCTCCATTTTTAGTTGAGGAAACTATATTTTCCTAGGGTTGTCATAGCAAAGCATCACGAACTGGGTCACTTTAAACAACTGAAATGTATTCTCTCATACTTCAGGAGACCAGAAGTCTGAAATCAAGGTGTTAGCAGGGTGAGGCTTCACCCTGAAGACTCTAGGGGAGGATCCCTCTCTTGCCTCTTCCAGGTTCCAGCAGCCCCAGGCATAATTTGGTTTGTGGCAGCATAACTCAGCTCCAGTCTCTGCTTAAGTCTTCCATGGCTGTCTTCCCTCTGTGTCTCTGAGTCCAATTTTCCCTCTCCTATGAGGACACCAGTCATATTGGATTTAAAGGGTCCACTCTAATCCAGCATGACCTCCTCCTAACAATGAATCCATCTGCAGAGAACCTATTTCCAAATAAGGACGTGTTGTGAGGTTCTAGGTGGATGTGGATTTAGGGGGACACTATTCAACCCAGTACACTTAGTATGCAGTGCTTGACCAAAGCCACACATCAGGGAAGCCCCGGTGGGAATCCTGCTCTTTCTGATTCCAAGCCCAAAGGGCCCATGTTGTTGATATCAGTGTTCATCAGGTCACCACCATCCCCACATCATCCCCATAGTCTTTAGGGCAGTTTCAAAATACCAGCCTCAAAAAAAAGGAGTCCAACCCACTGTACCAGAACCTCCAGCTGTTGCCTATCTTTCTGATCAAACTCAGTATGGTTTTCCCCAGTTCATTCTTAGCAACAGAAGAAAAGGCACTCATTTTCCTAAGTATTAAATGTTGATGAAGTGGCACAATTGTGCAGGCAGAACAGCATTCATTAGCTATCAGAGACAGACAAAGCCCAGAGATATAGAGCAGAGGCTGCCTTCCAACCAGTGGAAACTTCCCCCCAACTCAGCAGCCAATGGGAAGTTAGGCAGAGGACCCACAAGCCTCTCTGGACCAGAGGGGGACTTTCAGGAAGAGCAAGCCCAGGAGACTCCACAGCCCTTGCTTCTGTGATTGCCAGTCTGCTCTAGGCCAGCTGGGAGGCTTGGGATTTACCAGCATCTGGCTATGCAGCAGTGCGTGGTGGGTAACGAGCTGCTAATCTTGCTGGCATCCATGCTTGTGATGAATGGAGAAAACAAATCGATAGAGCAGTCCTCTCCTTACAACAAGATGAAAAACGTTTCTCTGCTTCCTCCTATGCCCCAGGATCTAAGCAAGGCTAATGGAAGAGATAGACAGTACTGTTAAAATGAGAACAGTAATAACAGCAGGTAACCTTCCTTGAGGTCCGACTGGGTGTGAGACACTGGGCTGAGCATTAGCTCCTTTCATCCTGCCAACAATCCTGAGAGCCAGGCACTGGGACCCATCTGCCTTTGGAATTTGGGCACTGAGGTTCAGAGGAGTTAAGGAGGCTATCCAAGGTCACACAATGACTAGGGGACAAGATAAGGAAGAAAACCAAGGTCTTCCATCCTCCAAACCTATCTGGATTTGTAATCTGACCAGACAGATCAGGGGTTGAACACCAGCTCTGGGGCAAGTGACTGTAATTTCCCATCCCTCTTGCTCTACAAACAGGCATGGTGGCATCACCCTTTTAGAGTGGCTGCAGGGAGGCAAAGGCAGGACATATGGGGGGACAGTGCTTGTGCATTGCAGGTGCCCAATGGACACCCATTCCTTTCTCTATGTGGAGAGATAGAGTCAGATTTCAATTTCTCAGGCAGCAGCCATCATGTCTGGGGTAGATTCAGGAATCACAGGTGTGTCATGTGGATTCAAGGAGATGAAGGTGCAGCACCTACCAAACATCTGGCACAGAGCAGGTGAATGATATAAATGGTGTAAAAATGAAAATAAATCAGGGATTGGCATGAGGCTGTGTTTTTGAGGGGGCAGGTGGCTGGACTGTTCTGTCTCCCTTTAGCAAGCCTTCTTAGTGAAGGATCTGGAACCAAGGCTTAAGCCAAGTACCCAGATCATTTAAGCCTATGAAAACCTCCCCCTCAAAGATCTTGGAAAGAGACACCAATGGTTACCTTCTCAGCTAGAATTGTCAAGAATTGACTGTTGCCAAAATGCTCAAGAATAAGTTTCCCTTAGATTTCCCATTCCTAGATACTCAGCTGAGGAGCCCTAAAATACAGCCCTCTGTTTGACAGAGGATCTGAGAGGAGTCAGAGGTCTGGAATACTCTTGCAATGACGTTGGAGAGAGGGTGATGCCTGGGTACATGCCTGCTGGGGAACTGGGGCTGGACATGAGAGCAATATTTGTTCATGCAGTCACTGTGTTGGCTCCTGGCAATTCCAGAAAAAGAGATAAGTTTACTAACTCAAGGATCTTCTGACTCAGAGAGGGGGCTGCTAAGAAAACACAAGACAAGGTCAGTTGCATGGAGGGATGAGGGAACTCCAAGTTGGACCCATGGAGAAGCTGGAGCAAAAGACCTTGAGCAGAGCAAGCAGAAACAGGGGTGGAGAAGACATGGGCTGTTCAGAAACAGCCAGGGCAGTCTGGTGAGATCCCTGAGCTGGAGGAGGTGAGGCAAGATCAGTACTGACTGCTAAAGCAAAAGAATAGCCACTGAGGGATATTAGACCCAAGGACAACATGATTGGATTTCTTTTGCTAATCAGACAAGTCCTTTGGTTTGGAGACAGGGCAACAATTCCAAAGAAAGTGTTGGAGGAACCAGTATTTTTACTACTAGGTTCAAGTCTTTGAGTTTTTCATGTTTGTAGATCCCCATATCCATATGATACCCTGTTATCTTGTGCAGACTGATGTTCCCTGTGCGGGATGGTGTCCTAGAACATCTCGCCGCTGCAGTCCATGCCACCCACGGCTGTCAGAAGAAGTAAGCTCCTTGGAGCCCAGCACTGACCACACCATTTCTCACTTTGTTCAAGGAACCTCTGTAGTTGCCCATCACCTAAAGAATAAATTTCAGACTCCTTCACCACCAGTCATGAGCTCCCTTGACTTTGTTCCATATTTCCTTCTCAGTCTTGGTGCCCATGAAGTCTGTCCTTGGACTTTTTCCTGTCTGGTCAAAGTGTGTTCCTCACTCCCCCTGTGACTTGGCCCTGGTTCCTTGTCCCCAAGACTTTGTTCTTGCTGTTGTCCCTGCTTAAGAGACTCTCCTTCCATACCTACCATCTCACATCCAAATCCTACCACCCGAGGCCCAGCCCCTAAAAATTACTGAATTATATCAAAATTGCTGGTGAGAAGGTTATCAGCCCACTATTAGTCTATGAATAGCTTGAGGGCAATAAGCCAACCTTATCATCCTTGCCTTTTTAACAAGGCCTTTTGCATATCAGATTTTAAATAAATGGGTATTCTTTGAGGGCTGTATGTTCAGGCTGTGACTTCACATTAACTCTTAATTCGATTCTCCTACAATGTCTCATAGTTGGACTTCTTGCCTCTCCCCTAAAAGTCTGTTCCTTGACTGTAATGGGCCACAACATATGTGCAATGGTGACCAGAAACCACAGATGTGACCCCAAACCACAGTTATTGCCAGACAGTCCCAGCTTGCATAGTTGGTTTTCTTAAAGGTGGTTTATTAATGTCTAAGTAAATAATCTTGGCCCTTTATGACTTTCCAGGTAATTAAAATCATATTCCAAGTTAAGTTCTTGGACATATAGTGCATCTTGACCTTGATTCTAGGAAATAATGGATACACTCTGAGAAATAATATATATTCTCCATTGGCTGGGCACATAAGTGCTTTCTGAATTGAGCAGGCTTGGGCAGGAATCAAAGGAAAAGAGATTACACAGCATCTATTATGAACATCAAATTCCAATCCTACTCTGTGGGCAGAAGAATGAGGATGCTTGTGGGGACCTAAGGAAGAATCAGAGAGCTCTGGGCAATGAGATGGTGATTCTCATGATAATTCTGACTTAATGCAAGGAAAAAAGACCTCTCATGTGGGAATTTGCACATCAAATCTTCTTTTGCATTTAGGTAGGAAAAAAGTGATGCATAGAGGTGTTCATGGTGTTTTGATTACTTTAGCCAATTACTCAATTATCAAATCCAAACTTGTCCCAGCCTAAAGGCCCAGGTGACTGTCACTGCTCATCTCTGTGCTAAGGCTTCTCAGTCACAGGCCAGCTACTTGCCAGCTGCCTTATACTGAGCAAGTTGCTTCAATATACTGATCCCAAGGCTAGCCCAAATGGTCTGTTGATCTGTATCATCTCTCTCTCTCTCTCTCTCTCTCTCTCTCTCTCTCTCTCTCTCCCTCCCTCCCTCCCTCCCTCTCTCTCTCTCTCTCTCTCTCTCTCCACTCTTCTATCTGACCCTTAAATTTATCACCCTGTAACTGACATTTCCATTTGGACTTCAAACAAGTCTCTCGAATTAAATGATTCCTAAACCACCAAATCTTTGATCTTTACCCTACACTAAGCCCATTTATCCCCCAGTCTTCCCAGATCACTAAACGGCAATGCCGTCCACACTGTTCTTGGGCCAGATTTCAGGGCTTAATATTTATCCTTCCCTTTCTCTCACCTCTCCATCCATTCCATCATCCTCTTTAGTAATCAGTTAAATGGGATACTATCTCCCTTCCTCCGATAATGTGAGGATTAGAGATCACAACCAAAAAGTGCCTAGCATCTAGTAACTGCTCAAATGATAGCTATTTTCATTACTATGTCTCCATTCACTGGACAAAAGCCCCCATTCTCCTAATTTGGCTTTTAGACTCTGAACATGTGCATTAAAAATGAATTGGAAGAAGGTGTGTCCTAGAGTCTAGATTCAGAGGAGGTAAATACTGAAAGTTTCAAGGCAGGTGAGTGTTTAAGAGCCCAGGGGTGAGAAAAGCCATGCATTAAATGAAGGCTTTTTCATTTCAGTGTGCTCCAAAGCAGCCTCTAATAATAGATAAATGGAGATTTCAAAAAGAAGAAGGAGGAAAGAAAGAAATGAAAAACAAATTGTGCAATTCAATCGAATGGCATTTTGGTACAGTTATGCAATTTCAAGTTCAAGACCAGGCATTACGCTTATTTTCATCTCTGATAACTAATACATTAGTGTGCTGCTAGATGCAACTATTATGGGAAAAACAAAATTCAGTTCACCTGCATTTGTCACCAGAGTATTGTGTCTGCTACACAAAGGCAGGAGATTAAAATGAAAGATGCCTTTTATTGAATTTTAATTTTGAGAAAATGTGACAATTTCTGGGCTTTGCATACACAGTCAGCCAGATGATTTGAAGACGGCTCAATGCTGAGCATACAATTCATGTCTATGACACCAAACATAAGCTCCTTTTAGGCACATCAGCACCTTTGGCCTTGCCTTTTTTTTCACATTTATATTCATTAACAGGAGATCTTGAACTTATCTGTGGACTATTGAGGCAGCTGTTAACTCAGAATTCTTTTAAGGGCCCCCAAAGTCTTCTTTTTGTTTTGTTTTAAGAAACGACTTTATTCAAATTCATTAATAATCAGCTTTTTCTTGAATAAAAACAATTGTCATATAAAAATTGAAAGTAAGATTGAATAAATGAACTGTTACTTCGATTTTTATAAAACAAATTATTATCATTATCTTTTGAGTTAATCTTTTATTTTTAAAGACGCTTTAGATTACATAAATGTTACATCAAAAATATAGAGGAGGGGGCGGATGTGGCTCAAATGGTTGGACGTCCATCTCCCATATGGAGGGACCTGAGTTCGATCCCCAGGACCTCCCGGTAAAATAAAGAAAAATATAGAAGGTGCTCCATCAGGCCCCGTGTGCGGGCATGCCAGGCCCCGCCGAGCCACGCAGCAAGATGATGATGTAACAGGAGAGAGACACAAGGGAGAGCCAAGACGAGATGCACGGAAAAAAACAGGAACTAAGGTGGCGCAGGTGGCAGAACACCTCTCTTCTACCTCAGAGGTTCCCAGGATTGAATCCCAGTGAAGACAGGAGGAAAAGAATGAGAAGAGAGGGCAGGAAACAGACACAGAGAATTGCGCAGCAAATGGACACAAAAACAGCAAAAATGGGGGGGGGGGCGCGTTAAAAATGGATAAAAGTAAATAAATAAACAAATCTTTAAAAAAAAAAATATATATATATATATAGGGGATTTCCATATACTCCACCCCCTCCCCCTCCCACACTTTTCCCTATTAACAACATCTTTCATTGGTGTGGTACATTTGTTATGATTGATGAACACATATTGAAGCATTGTTACTAGTCATAGACTGTATTTTATATTATAGTTTACACTTTGCTCCACAACAATTTTATAGGTTTTGACAAAATATATAGTGGTCTGTATCCATCATTACAATGTCATGCAGGACAATTCCAATGTTCCCATCATACCCATGTTATACCTGTTCTTCCCTCTCCTTCCCTTCAGAAACTCTGGTGACCACTGCCTTTATATCAATGATACAAGTTCTTCCATTGTTAGAATAATCACAATTCTACTTAAGTCCATAGTTGCATTCACCCCTTATGCTTGCTCACTCCTCAATCTTGAGGATTTGGGGATGGTGATGCCCACTCTGTTTCTTTGTGAAACAGATTGAGATGGGGCTTAGATCCCATGGAGCAGATGGATGGAACTGTTTTGCTTGCCATTATAGACACTCTCTGTTTTTTGGGGATAGGCATTGTCCATCATCATCCTTTCATTAGCTGTCCTGGGCAAATTCAATGAACTGGACAGTAAGTGCTGCAACTCTAACTGAGATTCAGGGCTCAACCGGCACATAAACAAACCGAAGATTTAAGTCTCTGAGACATATATTTAACGGGTATAGTGCTAATTATAGGTTCAAATAAAAGGGGCAGAAGAGTCATGTGTAGGGAAATTGTAAATGAGTCAAACTCTGTTACATTGGGGAGCATATATTCCAAAGTAAGGCCCACTGACAGGGTGCTGAATTCCTAAGATTGTTTACCCTGCCTATAGTGACTAGCTGTTTCTAGAACAGGGGTTCTTAATCTTTTTTGTTCCATGGACCCCTTTGCCAGTCAGGTGAAAACCATGAACCCCTTACTAAGTCCAGAATATACTATGTATGATTTAATAAATATATCACACCTTCACCAACATGTCCCCACAAGAATAATGTTTTTTGAATTTCAATTCAAGCCCATAGATCTCTTGTTAAGAACCCCTGCTCTAGAGCCCTCAAGAGCCCTTCTGTTTGAGGCACTGTTTACTGTGGCAGTCAATGAGATCCTGCTGAGATGCGTATAAGCATAACCTCTGGAATGACCTCCCAACTCACTTTGAAATCTCTTAGCCATAAAAAGTCATTTGTATTTAATATTTCTCCCTTTTGGTCAAGGTCTTTTTTCAAATGCATCACTAGCTGGTGCTTGGTAATAATCCCTAAGTGCCAGGGAGGTGTATCCCCAGGTGTCATGTCCCATGCCGGGGGGAAGGTAGTGCATTTATATGCTGAGTTGGCTTAGAGAGAGGCCACATTTGAGCAACAAGGATTTAGGAGGTAAGTCTTAGGCAATATATAATTCTAGGCTTATTTTGAATTTCTCAAGAAAAAGTTCATATGTACAACCATCAATATCAAGGACCTAGCATAATGATCTATCCTCCTTCACTAGGTACTGCCCATGTACTCAGAGGATTCTTGCTGCTCTCTTAGAGAATGTAGCAGGACTTCCCAGGATGGTAATTCAATATTTTTTGGCTATTGTGTGGGTCTCCACCCACCAAGACAATGCCCTATGACCACTTGAACATATTCATATGCCATAAAGGCATGCCACAGGTGCACCCCTCCCCACACATCCCCCATCACTGACACCCCACACCATTGATGCTTCTCTGCCATAGTTGAGACCTTTCTGCAATCCAAAACCTCCCCAAAAACAAAGCTAAAAAAGAAACAAAAAAATAATATTATAAAATAATAATAACAAATAAAATACAAAAATAAAAATAAAAAGAATTTAAGAAGGTAAAATTTATAAAAAGTAAAAACAAAATACAATAAAATTTTTTTCAATGTTTCTTTCATTACTGTAAGATCTATCTTTTATGTACAGTGACAATTTCTTCTGTATGTTCCCCCAGGGTCTTATTTTTATCACTTTATTTTCAAAAAAGCTTTAGGTTACAGAAAAGTTACATAGAAAATATATGGAATTCCCATAAACCCAAACCCCTCCCCCCTTTCCCCGTCTCCCCTATATATTTTTTAAAGATTTATTTATTTACTTTTATCCATTTTAACCACCCCCACCCCCCATTTGCTGTTTTGTGTCCATTCGCTGGCAATTCTCTGTGTCTGTTTCCTGCCCTCTCCTCTCATCCTTCTCCTCCTGTCTTCACCTGGATTTGATCCTGGGAACCTCCGATGTGGGAGAGAGAGGCTTTCTGCCACCTGTGCCACCTCAGTTCCTGTATTTTTGGCACATCTCTTCTAGGCTCTCCCCTGTGTCTCTCTCCTGTTACATCATCATCTTGCTGCATGGCTTGGCGGGGCCTGGCACTCCTGCATGCGGGGCCTGGGGGCTCTCCCACGTGCACCTTCTATATTTTTCTTTATTTTACTGGGAGATCCCAGGGATTGAACCCAGGTCCCTCCATATGGGAGATGGACGCCCAACCATTTGAGCCACAT
>JAQZBX010060072.1:0-17385 GCA_029593785.1 Cabassous unicinctus | reverse complement strand
TTGAATGTGGAAAGCCAGTGCTCATCTACTGAGCTACACTGCCTCCCCCAAGTTATTATTTTGTATTTCATTTGTTTTGTTTGCTGTGTGTTTTGTTTTTAGGAGGTACTGTGAATCAAACCTGGACCTTGTATATGAGAAGCAGGTGCTCAACCACTTGAGCTACATCTGCTCCCAATCATAAATGGTTTTAATGCTGAAATCAATGACAAAGAAAAGTTGGCATGACCTCCTATTTTTATGGCTGCCAAAGTATCTGTGTCTCTCTTTTTCTCTCTTTTCATGTGGACTGACAGATACCCATATATACAAATATACATACATATATATAATATTATAATCTCATTTTGTATATTTAGATATCATTTATCAATTATTACTACTATGTTATTCTTACTCAATTTTTCTGAAACACTATATTTTGGAGACTCTTCTATTTACATATATATATAAATGACCTAATATTTTTAATGGTAGTATGGTATGATTGTTTCAACATGCTATAATTTATTAGTCAAACATATATTAAGGGGCATTTAGAAGTCTATAGTCTTTTGCTGCTACAAAGTAATATTTCAAAATATTCAAACTTGCATTCCTTTATATCTGTTTGTCAAAATGTCTATAAAGTTAATTCTCAGAAGTAGAATTGCTGGGACATAAGGTCTATTTTTATTTAGATGTGTACTACCAAATAACTGTCTATGGTAATTCTACCAATATTCACTGTCACCAGCATTTATAAGATTTGTTGATTCTCTGCACCTAGATCTGGTGGGCACAGTTGCACTATACAAATTCTCCTTCAAGGAAGGATATGTTCTTCCAATTGTTAACTCCTTTACAGGTTACCTCAGCTTTGGAGAGCCACCACGCCCTGATGACTGAATAAGGTAAAAGTATAAAGACCTGGCCCCAGGGGCATAACTCTGAAGGATCACATATGTGGCAAAGCTTTCCATGGGGAAGGCCAGGGATTGGTGGTTACACCACAGTTTGAATTATCCCTCTGTCCCAAACTGTATCCTTCTCTTTTCTCCCACAGCTATATATCCCTAAAATATATTCTTCATCACAAACTCTGCCTCAGCATCTATACCTAGAGAAAACAACTGCAATACTGGGCAAATCTACATTTTGCCAAATTCTTTTGGAAACTATCCAAAAGGAAAAAAGTCCAATTAAGGAAAAAAGAGAGAGAAAGCAAAATAACTAATATTTTACTCATGAACAATATTATCACTACAGATACTATGCAAACTTTAGAGAGTATGAGAAACAATATTGTATCATTAACGTTGAAAATGTAATTATAACAGATAAACTCCAAGGAAAACATAAAACTTAACAATACTGACTGAAGAAGAAATTAAGATCATAATATTTCTACCACTATTAAAGAAAGTGAATCTATAAATGAAAATTTCTCTATGCAGTTCAAAATTTTCCTATGGACCAGTGAACTCTAATTTTCAGAAGACTTTTTCACTGAATTAAATAATATGATAGAGTTCCTAACACATTTTAAGAGACCAGCACAATTTTGATACCCAAAACTAACAAGGAGGTACAAAAAGATAAGATTATAGAATAATTTTATCCATGAGCATAGATTTTAAAATCCTAAATAAAATTTTGACACATTGAACTAATCAACAAATAAAAAAGAAAATATATAATATCCAGATTAGTTTTCTCAGAAAACATATTTGGTTCAATATTAGAAAATTCAAAAAATGCAAGTTGCCATGTTAAAATATTAAAGGAGCTATATCATATTGTCATCTTATAAAATAAATAAAATAATACATTGAATAAATTCATCTTCAACTCATCAAAAAGCAAAAACTAAAACAAAAGGAGATAACTGTTAATCTGAAAAAAAAAGAAATCTATAAGAAATCTACAATAAACAACACCTTTAAATTATGTAATATAAATATATTACCTTTAAGATCAGGAATACAAGCCCTATTTTAACAATTTTATTCAATATAATACTGGAGTCTCTACAGACAACCAAAACAATAAAAAGGTTTAAAATTGGAAACAACAAAATAAGAACATATATAGATATATTATATGATATACATGTTGAAATTTCAAAATAATCTATAAATAAATTATTAAATTAATATGAGATCTTGGTAGAGTGACCAGAAGCAAAGTCAAGATGAAATAAATTGTATTCTGATCTAAAAAACAACCCAAATTTTTTAAATACCATGAAAAGAAAATTTTAAGTGCTTGGGGATTACTTTAATAAACAATGTACAAGAGTAACTTGGAAATGTTTTGGAAAATAACTATGATAATTTAAAATGTAGATTTGCCCAGTGTTGCAGTTGTTTTCTCTGGGTATAGATGCTGAGACAGAGTCTCCAAAATACAGTGTTTCAGAAAAATTGAGTAAGAATATCATAGTAGTAATAATTGGTAAATGATATCTAAAGACACAAAATGAGATTATAATATTATATATATGTATGTATATTTGTATATATGAGTATTGTATTACAGAAATTAAATCCATATAAGCAGAAATGTATAACATGCTCATAACTGGGAAGTCTGGGTGATGAAAACTTGCCATTTATTTCCAAATGCTTCCATAATTCTACTGTAATTCTATACTAAATTCAAACAAAGTTGATTTTAAAAATTGTTTGGAAAGGTAAAGGCCCAAGCATATCTCATTCATCATGCAAGGAAAAAATGGATTAATAAAAAACCTGAATTGACAATTCAAAGAGAAAACAAATCCAATTGAAAAATGACCACAGTAGATATTAATGCTTGTACTTAGGAACCTTATTCTTGGAAAATTGAATCTTAGCCTACTAGTATACATAGCCTAAGAGTTACCTCCTGAAAACCTCCTTGTTACTCAAATATGAACTCTCTCTAAGCCAAACTCAGCGTCTAAGCTCACTGCCTTCCCACGGCATGGGACATGACACTGGGGGCTGGGCCTCCCTGGCATGGAGGGATTATTATCAAGCACCTACTAGCAATGCGTTTGGAAGAAAACTTTGAACAGCAGTAGGAAATATTAAATAGAAAAGAGTTGAGGCTAAGAGATTTCAAAGTGAGTCAGTACGTCATTACAGAGGTTCCGCTTATGCATGTCTCAGGAGGATCTCACAGACTGCCACAGTAAGCAGTGCCTAGAGGCGTGCTCCTGAGGACGTTAGCAACATCTGGACACTATAGGCAGGGCACATATTCCTGGGAATCAGGTCTCTGTCAGTGGACCTTACCTAGAAATATATGTTAACTTATTTCCCCAATGTAAGTGTTAGACTCATTCATAATTTCCTTACACATGGTTCTTCTGCGCTTTCTATTTGAAACTACAATTAGCACTATACCCATTAAAAACATGTCTGAGAGACTTAACTCTTCAGTCTGTTCATATGCTAGTTGAGGCCTGACTCTCAGAAGAGTTGCATCCAACACCTACTCCCCAGTTCACCAGACATGCCCAAGACAACTAACAAAATGTTGATGATGGGCAGCCCCAACCCAAAAAACAGAGAGAATCTATAACTGCAAGCAAGACAATTCCATCTATCTTCCCCATGTGATCTAAGATTGAAGAATGAAGGAACATAAAGGGGAATATGCAACCATGGACCAAAGTACTCATTATTATTGTAATTTAGGAAGAACTTGCAACATGATAGAAAGATAGTGGTTACCAGAGGTTCTGAAGGGAGGGAAAGGGAAGAATAAGTGGAACATAGGGCATTTTTAAGGCATTGAAATTTTCTACATTAATTTGAAATGTCACTTACAGGCCATTCTACAGTTTGTCAAAATGTTTTTATAAAGCTATACAGTGAAAAATGTAAACCATAATGAAAACTATAGACCTTGGTTAATAACAATGCTTCAATATTTGTTCATCAATTGTAACAAATGTACCATAATAATGTAAGATGTTATTAGTAGGGGAAAATGTGGGAGGGGGAAGGGGTGGATGGGAATCCCCTGTGCTTTCAATGTAACTTTTTGCAATCCAAAATTTCTCTATAAATAAAATTTATTATGTGGAAAAAATCAATAGACTAAAAGGGTATGATGATGTTGGATGAAAACATATGTCTTTATTTTCATGAAATTATCATTGAAATTTAGTCCCTTTGTCAATTATGAAGGTAGGCAATAAGCCACAGTACTCTTATCAATACTTTTGATCATCAGATCACAAACATTTTAATATCCTTTATAGATGAAACTTGCATTAAAATGTTTTTATGCTCATCCCCAGTTCCAAATTACAGTAATCTACATACATGCATGCCAACATTGTTCTATAGTGCATGATTGATAAACAACATCAATATTACTCTATCACAAATTTTTATTTTTAATATCTTGTTAATTTTCATCAATATGTACTGTTTGATTTATAATTGATTTATAATTTTATGTATTTTAATTATTTATATAAGGCATTTTTCTAGGGATTCATTCATAGACTTTTCCAGACTGCCAAAAAGAGTCCATGAAGGGAAAAAAATAAAAGTTTATTATAAAATTTAGTAAGCTTCATGAAAACTGCATGAAAGTGATCCAGAATGCAACTAAGAGAGATAGTGAGATGAAGGATAACTTAAAATAAAATAAAAATTAGAAAAAAAATGAATTCTACAAATGTCTAATAAAGTTTCAGAAACAAATATATGAGAGAATGAGGAATCTATAGGAGACAATATTTGAAAAGGCAAGATTTTTGCCTATTTAAAAATTGCCTGATTTTAATTTTAGCAATTCCAATGGGATTAATGGTCATCCATATAGTTTGTGAAAACATATATTTAGTGAAGTGACTATACATTAGCCCGTTATAATTTGGTTGGTTGTCTTTTTTTTTTTTCCCATTCTTTGGGTTTATTTATTTATTTATTTATTTTATTTTATTTTTTAAAAGATACTTCAATTACATAAATGTTACACAAAAAAATGTAGGGATTCCCATATGCCCCACTCCCACACCTCCTACACCCTCCCACACAAACATCCTTCATTAGTGTGGCACATTCATTGCAATTGATAAGCGCATCCTGGGGCTTTGCCATTAAGCATGGACCATAGTTCACATTGTAGTCTACACTCTGTCCCACACAGTTCTGCATGTTATGTGATGATATAAAATGGCCTATATCTGTCGCTGTAATATCACTCAGGACGTTTCCCTAGTCCTGAAAAAGCCCCCATATTACAAGTCTTTTTCCCTCTCCCTGCCCCAGAGCTTCCAGGGGCCACTGGCTCCACATCAATGTTGCAATTTGTTCCATTGCTAGAACCACAATATGTCTATAGTAGAATACGAATAAGTCCACTCTAGTCCATAGTTCTTCCACCAGTCCCGAGGATTCTGGGATGGTGATGTCCACTCCACCTCCAATTGAGAGGGAACTTATATCCCATGGGGAAGATGGATGGGACTATCCTGCCTGCACCTGGGATGAACCTGAGAAGGGAGGAATGCAACTATGGACCAAAGTAAACCTATTATTATACTAGTAATGGAAGAAATTGTAACATTGATGTAAAGATAGTGGTCACCAGAGATTCTGAGAGGAGGGAGAGGGAAGAATAGGTGCAAAATGGGGTATTTTTGGGACATTGAAATTGTTCTGCATAATATTGCAATGAAGGATACAGGCCATTATACATTTTGTTAAAACCTATAAAATTGTTTGGTGCAAAGTGTAAACAATAATGTAAATTGTAGGCCACGATTAGTAGCAATGCTTCAACAACTTGTTTTGGCTTAGCAACAGGAATTTATTGGCTTATAGTTTTGATTTTAGAAGTCTCAAATGAAGATATGGCCAGAGCTACCAGCCAGAGCTGGGCCAGAGGCCGCATTGTTTTCGGAAGACTCGGAGGCAATCAAAGACAGTGTGTCACAGACAAGAAAGTCCTCAAACAGCATTTTAATGATTTAAAGGAAATCCTTGGGAAGCTCCTGGATGACAATTGGGGAAGCTTTTGCAAGAAGTGGATACCATTGAGCAGGCGACCATTAAGCCACTTGACATTTGCCAGAAGCTCGTTGAGCATGGCCTTAACACTGTAGAGGACTTAGTCCGAGAAGGTGAGGTCACCATATTTGAGGGTGTAGGAGAACAAATTGAGAAACTATGAAATTTTACCAAAAAGTCATTTTGTATTCAGTCGGACAGCTTACAAGTAGTGTCATTATTGATTGATGTGCCTTGTTGATCTGCTGAATTGTATGACTCAATATTTAAAGAAAACATTTTTAACCATGGAAGGGTAGCATCTCGCCCACCAGTACAGATAGAATAACTAATGGAGAAACCAGGAGGAATGATAGTGTGATGATGTAATGGTCATGACGACATTGAAGCCCAATATTGCAGGCTCCTGTTCCATAAATGTACTTCAAATCATTTTGAGGATGTATATGTAGATTCTGAAAAAGAATTCATAGTATTGCACATAGACCCAATGTTGATTAACAGTTCAAAGTCTGTGCCAAGGAGATTGCCAACAGGAGTGAATTCCTTAGAGTTTCCGCCAGATAGGTCACTCTATTTTGGGACCTCATGAATGGAAAACTGGCTTTGAAGGATGCAGATGAGCAGTTCAAGAAATGTAACACTTTGGAATGAATTGAATCAGCAGGTGTTCTCTTCTACAGCACTCCAACTTATTTTTGTGGGCAGACTTTAAAATTCAGAGTTGAAACCAGACAAAAGAGACACTATAGGTGTGTGTGCAGGAAAACAGTATGAATATGACTCTGCAGTGGGATCAAGCAGTGTGCATTAGTACAAACTGCAGTTTTTGTTAATGGAAAATATATGACTAATCATTTGTCTGCAGATACTTCTAGATCCACTAGATGTCACATTTGACATTGAAACTGTGACTCTAGGAACAAACAATGAAGGCAGAAACTTCAAGCTTTGAGTAACTATTAATGCAAAGAGCAGAGAAGTACTTTTTGATTTGTTGTTTGATCAATTATGTAGTTCTCTTTACTTTGGATGCTTATTTTTCTATCCTGATGGAAAGTGCTAGTATGTTAGATTTTTGGATAATTGGCTTTGGTTTGCAGGATTTTAACATAGCTGTTCTCAGTTTAGCTGTAATTGACAAAAGTAGTTGGACTCATCTCTCAGGCAATTGGAAATGCAAAATGTTTACTGAACTCTTTGTGAAATATTTTAGCAATAAAATACTTGAATTTTGTGGACAAAACCATAATACAGTCAATATTATTTTTAGCATAGTGCCAGTTGAAATACCACCTCATAATAAACATCAAATTATTTCAAAAGTGGTTACTATATTAGAAAAGGTTAATATAATATTATTTTATTAAATCTCCATTTTTAAGGATTCACAGCCATATAAGCAAGAATAAAACAACAAGAAAAGACCAGATAGAAGGCATAGTTCTGTATTATGCATTCACTTATGTGCTCTCCACATGAGTATGTTGAATATTGTCTCCATGTCAGGTAGTTTGTAAGCAGTGTTGAATGTAATCTTATGTTCATTAATCTCTACGTCCCAAAAGCATTATAATGTTTGCATTTTTAAAATCCTGAGCAAATGTCTAAAAGAGTCAAAGTATTTTCTTTTGTTCTCTTTTCATTTTGATTCAAGATAGGCTAGAGAATTTTTACAGGGTAAAACTATTTATGGAAGTAGCAAGCACAGCAGTGTTGGCCATTTCACAAGAATGTAATATGCACATGTGCATATCCAGCCTCAGTGATATGCATGTACCATTTGTAACATACGACCTGGAGTTTAATGTCAGTGTCATAAAGGGCCTTTAGGGGACCAAACCAATAAAGAGTAAATATTTGACTTATTTTTTGAAAACTTAAATTGGGTAAAATATTTATTTGATGAACTTAGTATGTAAAAATGATGGGCTGAACTTGCTATATCAAGCCTACAGATTATTTTTTAAGGAAGTACTGGGGATTGGACACAAGACCTCGTACATGAGAAGCAGGCATTCAACCACTGAGCTACCTCTGTTCCCCAGCCTACAGATTTGTAATGTGAATTTTTTTTGTAATTTTTATCAGTAGAAAAGTGATTAGAAAAGCAAGTTTGTCATTTTTGTAAAGTAATTTATTTGGGGATTCAAATTCCCTGTGGATAATCATGACCTTTTACCCTTACATTTTATGCTAAGTTAGCCTTTCATTTTAGTTAGTGGTTGCTAAAAAGATGTGCTAGAATGGAGATGCCTTGTCCAGCTGTCTGAAGCAACAACAACAACAACAAAATCACATAAAATACTAAACAACAAATCATATATATGTTTTTTCCATGAAATTTTATGAATACAATTTTAAACTTTTTTTCTATATTAACCACATACTGTTCAATAGAAGGGGAGAAAGTCTTCTTGTAGTTCATCAGTTTAATTCAGACTTCACTGAAAGGTATGAAAGGATAACTTGCCATTTCTTATAGTCTACATATTTGATACCAAGCATAGTGCCTGACACATAACATGTGCAAAATGTTGGGTGAAATGAAAAAAAAATATATATATAGTCTAATAAAAGAGACCCAAAATATATGATGCAATGTTAACATAATTGAAGGGAGAAATAGACAATTCTATAATAATAGTAAGGAACTTCAATACACCATTTCAATAGTTTCAATAGTTGTTAGACTATCTAGACAGATGATTGAAAAGGATATAGAGGACTTGAACAGCACTAGAAACCAACTGGACCTGACAGCTATATCTAAAATTCTCCACCTAACAACATCAGTGTTGGTGTATGTGAATTATTCTCCAGGATATGTCATATATTAGGTCTCAAAACAAATCTCAATAGAAAATTGGAATCAGACCTAGTATCTCTCTAAGACCAAAATGGAATGAAGTTGGAAATCAATAACAGAAGGAAAATAATAGAGAGAATCAATGAAACCAAAAGAATGGTACTTTAACAAATATTTAGCTAGAATGAAAACAAGAAAGACAGAGAAGACACAAATAACTAAAATCAGAAAAGAAAATAAGCCATTGCTATTGACCTAACAGAAATAAAAAAAAATTATAAGAAAGTTCTGAAATCAATAGTACAACACCAACAAATTCGATACTCTGTATAAAATGGCTAAATTCTTTGAAACATACAAATCACCTAAACTATTGAGAGAAAATCTCAATAGACCAATAAACCATAAAAATATTGAATCAGTAATCATAAACCTCCCAAAAAAGAAAAGTCTGAAAGAGATCACTTTACTGGTGAATTCTACAAAACATTCAAAGAATAATTAATGTCAGTGTTTCTCAATTTTTCCAAAAAAATTAAGAGCAGGGAACACTTGCTAACTCATTCTTAGAGGTCAACAGTACTCTGATATCAGGGCCAGATAAAGATATTTGAAGAAAAGAAAAATTCAGACCAATATCTTTTATGAATATGATGCAAAAATCCTGAAAAAATGCTAGAAAACTGAACCTAATAGCATATCAAAAGGATAATACACCTTAACCAAGTGGGATTTATCCCAAGAATGCAAGGGTGGGTCAACATCATAAAATCAATCATAATATACCACATTATTAAAATTAAAGGAAAAAAAGAAAAAAACACATATGATCTTTTTTATTGATACAGAAAAGACATTTGACAAACACCCTTTCATGATAAAAATAATTCAGAAAACTAGGAATAGAAAGAAACTTCCTCAATGTGATAAAAGTCATTTATAAAAATCTCACAGCTGACATCATATGTTATCGTGAAAGGCTGAAAGCTTTTCTCTAAGATCAGGAAAAAGACAAGGATGCCTCGCTTTTACTACTGCTATTCAATGTTTTACTGGAAGTACTAGCCAGAGTAATTAGGAAAACATGGTTTGAATAAGTTTTATTTGTTAATATAAACTGTATTTGGTCCCTGTACATTGACAAGACAAAGTAAAAAAAAAAAAAAAAAAGAGAAAAAATTTAAAACTGCTTACTTCATAAAATAGCTGACTATAATTTGAATTTATTTTTCATAACAAAGTGGAAAGATGCCATATCATCTATTGACAGATGATATGATTCTCTAGAGGGAGAGAAAGAGAGAAAATGTCCATGAATCCACAAGAAAGCTATTAGAGCTAATAAACAAATTCATCAATGGTGCAGATTACAAGAGCAGCATGTAAAATCGGTTGCATTTGTAAACACCAGCAATGAACCATCCAAAAAGGAAATCAAGAAAATAATTCTATTTACATGACCTTCTAAAAATAATAAAATATCTGGTAATAAATTTGAGAAGGCAAAAGACTTGTACACTGGAAACAACAAAACATTGCTAGAAGAAATGAAAAGAGACCTTATAAATGGAAAGGCAAATAATCTTCATGTATTTGAAGACTTAATATTCTTAAGACATCAATACTATCTAACAAGGTCTATGGATTCAACACAACCCCTATCAAAATTCAAGCAGTCAATTTTTGTAGAAATAGAAAAGGCAATCCTCAGTCATGTCGATTTGTTGCACAATCAGCAAGCAGATTTATAGACTGCAGGTGAGTTCGCAAGTGGAAAACAGACTAGATCAGGAGACCCAGATACTTCAGCTGATGTTAGTAGAGCTGCCCAGGTAGTTGAACAATTAAAAATATTAAAATCCTCATGTAGCAAAGCAGTGAAATTTTATGTTTGTTTTTTTTATGCATCAATAGCTAAGTTATAAAAAACCTAAGATTTCCATGAATAACAAATTCAAGTTTTAGACAACTATTTCTGAATTGTGCCATTTCTAATATTCATTTTTTGTTGTCAATATATGGAAAGTAACTAAAATTTATATTAACAAATAAAATTTAACCAAACCATACTTGCACTTTATAATGTATGATTGAATGACTAAGTGTTGAATAGCTCTTAATTTATTATATTTCAATGTGAAGTATATTCATTCATTTCAAGGTATACATTTTTAGAATATCACTATAAACCCATTCTGAATGACTTCAAAAGAATGGAATATTTCCCTGAACAACTACATGGTCATGTGTATTAACTCAGAAATCTTTACATGCAAAAGTCTTAGTGTAGAGACAATTTAAATGCCCTGAGATTTAATTAAGTGTTACTTATGATTTTACAGATAATTTACAAAACTTTAAACACATGTTGAATAGATCAATTAACTTGAAGTTTCATTAGACAAATGTGTTGCTTTACTTCTTGACATTGGTATTTGAATAATTAAAACTACTAGAAGATTTAGATATCTCTCTACATTACTCTTGAAAATGAATAAGTAAATATAAATAACTTTATATTTTGTGACAGCATAATTTTTTATTGATTAATTTCTGGATGGTTTCCTTCACATCTTTGTTCCTGAGGCTGTAGATCAGAGGGTTCAGCATAGGGATGACCACCGTGTAAAAGACAGAAGTCGCCTTGACCATGAGCCCTGAGCTTTTGGAGTTAGGAACATAATAGAGAAAAAGGATGGTTCCATGGAAGATGGCAATGGCAGTTAGTTGTGAGACACACGTGGAAAAGGCTTTGTAGTGTCCCTTAGTCGAGGTCATCTTCGTGATAGTGATAAAAATGAAGACATAGGAAGTAAAAAATAATCATCAGGCTGCTTAATTCATTGAATGTGGCTGCAACTAAAATTGTCATCTGGTTAATGTAGGAGTCAGAACAGGACACAGCAACATTTGCAGCATGCTCACAGACAAAATTATTTATGATATTATTTCTTCTGAAAGATAATTCCAATAGAAAGTAGGTAAGTGTTAGGGAACACACTATACCCCAAAAGTATGAGAAAGCGACCAACAAGCAACATAATTTCAAGGACATTACAACCATGTAGAGCAGAGGGTTACAAACCGCCACAAACGGTTCATACGCCATCACTGCCAACATGAATGTTTCCGTCATTGCACATACACATGCAAAGAAGAACTGCATGCTGCATGCTGTGAAAGAGATGGTTCTGTCTTCCACAACCAAGTTTTTTAAGAGTTTGGGTGTAACTACTGTGGAGTAATAGAAATCAGGAAAGGAAAAGTGGCTGAGGAAAAAGTACATGGGGGTGTGGCGTTTGGGATTGATCCTGATGACGACAATCATGCCGAGGTTCCCCACCACAGTGATTGTGTAGATGGTCAGGAAAATCAGGAAGAGGGGCACCTGGAGGTCTGGGTATTCTGAGAAACACAAGAGGGCGAATATGGCTCCAGCACTCTGATTTTCTTGGTTACTGTGGACAAAATGGGGAAATTGATCCAGCATAGCACAACTTAAATTAGCAGGATAAAATGAGGAAATTTGAAAGACTTAGTCAGTCTCCATAAATAATGTTGTAGTTAACACTTGGTTGGCTCTAATTATTTCAAAAGTTAGAACTTATTAATAGCACAAGATTACTGTGAATGAAATCTTTATGAGTGGATTTATGAAGATAAACATTATGAGCAGAATCTACTATAATTCAAATAATCAGACTCATTATCAGCAGACGTAGGTAGTTTCCGGAGAACAGCCAATCTGGCTTCTGCATTAATCTGAGTTTAGTAAAATAATATCTGTATTGGAGGAAATATTCACCATGAATATTCCTACTTCACCTCTTAAGCTAACAGACAATTAATTTGAACTACTAAATAAAATTTTAAATGTTAACTACCCAGCAAAATGGTCTAATTACAATTTTCTTGGTTGTTCTATTTCCCTTTTTAGTTCTATCCTCATGGTTAGTAACCCAATACTCTCAACATAATCTAGAGCTAGTCTAAAAAAGAAAACTGAACTGATCCACTCACATTAAACTAATTTCAAAAAGTTTAAGAAGTCATTCTCCATTCAGTCATATATCATTCATAAACAGGTGCTCACTATAAAATATGATTGTGATGGCAGTGATAAAAATAGTTGAAGCAATAGCTGAAACAAAAGCACTTATTTTTCCTAAAGTGGCAAATTAAGATGGGTAAGTGACAAGCAGTAAGAACCCTAGGAATACTGGACATGATGTATAAATTTCAGGCTGCAGCAAAATACATTCTGCCATTCTGAATCAAATTTAAGCTTTGCCAAAACAAGTGTCAGGCTAAAGATCCATCACAAACAGGACCATAAACTTCCTGGTGCCACTAGGACAAGATCCTCAGGCATGAGCACTGTGCTCCCATTAACATGTGCAGTTGAATGGGATCATAGTGTTCCTCTGATGTTGCTCACAATATTTCTCTATAAAGGGGTTAAATGTGTACACATGTGGAGTTTGTCCACACCAGGAGAGTGTGGAACTCCTGGAAGCCACAAGGAGCAGAGGTCAAATGAATGCCTGAATTCTCAGAGAAGACTGCCCTCTAGATTTCAGGAAAAGAAGAGAAATAGGAATCCCTAGATTCTTTCTAAACCTGGTAGCCCATGAAAAACATTCTCCATTCTGTGCTTTGGGACACAGACCTTTGGGATCACAAGAATTAATCTCATTATACGCTTTATATCTATCAGGTTATTCATTCACTGAAGCCCAGAGATACTTGGATATCCTTTATTACCCATTTGATTATCCTAATATGAGTCCGTTCCTCACTCTTTCTGTCACAACCTCTACTACTTCTCATCCACTGGCATTATTCCACCAGGATGGATGTCATTTGGAAAAAAGGAAGAATTAATATATAACATCTTCATCCTTGTCTTCACCAAACTAAGTGGATATATTGGCAGTTTGTTCAATACATGGACTTGACTCCCGGAAAGATTATTGGAACTTAATATTTGCATTCTAAAGTGAAAACACAACAAAAAATATATCAACTCACCTAATAACAGAAGTACTTGAGTGACAGATTTACTGAAGATTCCTTGGTTAAGATTAATGAACACCAGAAATGTTCCTGGTTAATAGTCAATTAATATAAATAGACCTGAATATAATAGCTGGAATGTGCTGTGTATTTCATTGCCTGTTTCAAATAAATGACTTTTTTAGCAACCTATTAGAAAGCTCAGGGAAAGCTGAGAAAGGCAGACCTAAGAGTTCAATCCAGGTGCCAAACCATTACAGAAATATACTATTAAGGCTTTGGGGATGTGTACCCTAGAGAACATAATTGAAGTATTCCCTTGGAGGCCACAATTAAAGCCATTAAATAAAATGGTGTCCCATGAGATATCTTGGCTGTATATTATTTGTTCTAAAGCCCTGGGAAGGTAAGAACCACATACTTTACTCCATTTCTCATTTTAAAAAACTGAGTCACACTGAACAAAGAAATGTGAAAGGGAAATTTAATTATAAATCAAGAATCCAGAGATAATATTATCATTTCTTGTTGTTTTTATTTATTTTTTCTTATTAAAGTATGGTTATGTTCTAGATATAGCTTAAACAATAAGTTATATTGTATAGTTCCCTTTGTTATTTGGCAGTATGTAGCAAACTTCATTCCCCATTCATATAATTGGTTTCCTTAATAGAAAAAAATTGCATGTATGATTTAAATATGGGCACTGTGTTTTCAGATGTGTATATTTATTATTAAATCTGAAAAAGAAATGGTCTATATGTGTCTTAAAGAAATTAAGGTTTATTGAAAGGATAATATATTTATGAATTCTGGTAACTCTATTCATCATGCCATAACAGAGTCATATGAAAAATACCTGTGACTACATTCAAGTTTATTCCTAATTGGTACAATATGTAAAATGCATTTCAGATCATTGAGCAGCTCTTCTCCATACAGTCATATAGGAACTGAGTCTCTTTCCAACTTGTTGCACCATCATCACAGGTTTCTGTGGTTGAGATTCTCTTCTGCAAGAGAAAATACAATTTAAAAACAATCACATAAATATGTATTCAGTGAAGGTAAACCTCATTGAGGAGGACCTTACATAGCATATAAGTGAAAACATGACCAAAAGATATAGTCATTAGATTCCAGAATATTGCACCTGAGGAACTACAGAAAAAAAGAAATATGCAAATTACTTAAAATGATGACTTTAAATATATATATATATGTAGATATAGATTTCATGATGCAAGACAGTATGAACAAATTCCATCATTATTTGGAAAAGATATAAATGGAGGGCCTGTAAATGAATAATAGCATCTTCAATAATAGCATCATGAAAAATCAATGGCAGAATAGGGAAAGACAGACTGCAGATCTCCTCCAAAAACTTCAGGAAGGTAGGCAGGCTTGCCTGGCATAAAGGAAGCCACTGGACCATGGGGGCTACAAGAGAGGGTGGCTGGAGGGGGAGGGGTCCAAATGGCTCCGGGTACAGGGAAGCCAAGGAAGTGATCCTCCTGGCAGACTAATGCACTGCTGGTTCTGAGAGTGAGGAGAGTTCCCTCCATAACCCCTCGGCGAGGAGGTGTTCATGTCAATGTCCCAGCAAGATCATGAGTAGAGGGAAACAGTGGGACAATCAGTTGTGGGGGCTGGAACTCAGCTGGCTCAGGGGGAGAGAGGAGGAGGGAGGGGAGAGGTCATCAGACAGAGTGGCGCCAAGTCTGCTTGGGGAAGAGAAGAGCCACCAGTCAGTTGGGTGTCATGCTAGTGGCTAGCCAACTTTGGAGGGAAGGGATGCCATGGGGTAACTGGGAGTGCCCCCTGGTACCCAGGTGGCTCAGGGAGTAATGGGAACAGAGGGGATATGATTGGGCAGGTGGATCACCTCCCAACCAGCTCCAGGGAAAAGGAAAATCTCGGTCCTGCATGTAACCTGTTCCAAGGAGAGTGGAGGGAGTAGGAGATCAGATGAGTTGGAGCACACCCAATCAGCCTCTGAGGAGAGAGGAGCCAAGGGATTCATACAATGGACTGAGAAGCAAGAGGCACTGAGCCAGGCCCCTGGGGTAGAGGGGAGGGGGCAGGAGATCAACAAGGCTGATTCCTACACAGCTGGCTCCTGGGGAGGAGGGAGTTTTGGGGCAAACAAGCTTGGGAAGGGGAGCATAGAGAGAGGATTTTTACTTGGTTTTTTTTGCGCCTCTCTCTCCTTTAAGGTGCCTGGGGAGAGGCTGGCCATAAGGGTAATTGATTGTCTGACACTGCAACTTGAGACTGTTGCTGGAGGCGTGTTTATTTATTTATTTATTTATGTTTAATTTCTTCTTTCTCTTTCCTCTTCCTTTCTTTCTTTATTGTCTTTCCTTTCTTTCTTTCATTTTTTCCTCTTCCTTTTTTTTCATCTTCCTTTCTGCCTTCCTTGTTTTGTCTTCATTGTTTTCTTCTTTTCTTATTTGTCTGGTCTTTTATTCTATTTTATCTTATTTTCCCTGTTTCTTTTTTTTTACCTTTGTAATTTTTATTCTTTTTTTTTACAATTTTCCCCCTTTTATTATTTTTTTCTATCTCTTTTCTGTTTTTTTCTCCTTCCTTCTTTTTATTTTTCTCTACTCTTTTTTTTCCTTTTTTGTGTATCTAATAATTTTTCATTTGAACACTGGCAACTAAAAAGATATAGAATAAGTAGAACCAAATGTTAGGAAAACCTTTAACACAAAACCAAACAAAAATAAAACCCCAAACTAGAAAGAGAAACTAACCAACTGAAAAAGTCCATCAAAATAAAAAGATGCCCAGGAATCAGTGAAAAATTACAAGCAATACTGAGAAAAAGGCAGGCATAGTCCAGTCTAATGAACAAATTAAAAAGCAAGAGGAAATACACAATGTGTAACAACTAATCAAAGATGTCCAGAAAAATATCCTTAATCAACACAATAAAAAGAAGGAAGAGATAAAGGATATCAAGAAGATACTGGGGAAACCTGCATAAAAAGATATCAGATCTTACAGTGATTAAGGTATAATGCAAGAAATTAAAAATACACTAGAAGCACATAACAGCATATTTGAACAAGCAAAGGAAAGAATTAACAATGTTGAAGATAAGATATCTGAAATCACATAGATAGTAGAACAGATAGACCAAAAAACTAGAAAAAATCAAGCAGGATCTCAGAGAATTGAATAACAACACAAAACACACAAACGTATGCATTATAGGCATCCAGGGGGAGAAAAGAAGGGAAAGAGGGCAGAAAGAGTGTTTGGGGAAGTAATGGCCAAAAATTTCCCAACTCTTATGCGGGACAAGGATGTCACATCCAGAAAGTGCAGCATACTCCAAGCACAATAAATCCTAGCAGACTTACCCCAAGACACATACTTATCAGATTGTCAAACACTAAAGACAAAGAAAAAATCCTGAAAGCAGCAAGAGTAAAGAGACCCATCACATATAATGGAAGCTCAATAAGATTTAGTGCTGATTTCTCATCTGAAACCATGAAGGTGAGACATGGTATGTCCTAGTCAGGGTGCAGAAAGAAAAAAAAAAAAAAA
>JAQZBX010060071.1:0-17385 GCA_029593785.1 Cabassous unicinctus | reverse complement strand
AGAATCAATACATCTAAACATAACTTTCCAACAATTAATGATGTTTTTTAAAGGATGTACTATATTTTAAACCTGTTTGACTCAAAAATGTCAAGGCACGAGGCTCTGAAAACATCCATACTGTGCCCCTCAAGAAACTTATGACAGCTCAAACCAAAATGTTCACTTCTATTCTAGAACAGTGATTTGGGGAAAGCTTGCAGTCAATCCTTGGCACACTACTGCAATAAAAATTTTCAATGAATGGCCATTCAAACTCTCAATATCTCTTTATATTTTAAATTATTTTCTTAATTTCTATCTCTTGCCAAGAGGTTTTATTTAAATGAAAAGTAATAGAGGGAGGTGGATTTTGTTCATGGACTCACTTTCTGTGTTTTATGGCCTTACATAGTATGTAATGTTCTCCCTTTTCCTGTGGCTTTCCACCTTGATTCCCATCACACATTTTTTGGGTTCATTATTCCATTTATCGAATTATGTTTTGTATTAGATTTACTTCTTTAAAAAAATTTTATTGTGGTAACATATTCAAGTGTAGATTTCAGTGGTATTAATTATTTTCACAATGTGCTACCATTAACACCATCCATTACTGAAATATTTTTCATCACCCCAAACAAATTCTCTGTACCTACTAAGCAATAATTACTCATGACTCTCCACAATTCAGACTTTGGGAACCTCTAATCTACTTCTTGTCTCTATGAATTTACATATTCTAGGTATCTCATATGAGTGGAACGGTACAATATTTGTCCTTGTATGTCTGATTTATTTCACTCAACATGATGTCTTCAAGTTCAAACATGCTGTAGTATGTATAAGAAATTCATTCCTTTTTATGCCTGGATAATATTCCATTGTGTGTGTGCATCACATTTTGTTTATATATTCATCTGTTGATAGACATATGGGTAATTTCCACTTTTTGCCTACTTTGAATAATCCTACTATGAGCATTGGTGTACAGGTACAGTATCTCTTTTAGACCCTGTTTTCACTTTCTTTGGGTATATACCAAGGAGTGGAATTGCCAAATCATATGGTGTTTCAATATCTAGCTTTTTGAGGAACCACCATACTGCTTTCCACAGTGGTTGCACCATTTTATATTCCCACCAACAGTGCACAAAGTTCCAATTTCTCTGCATCTTATCTAGGACTTCTTATTTTCTGTTTTACTAATAATAGCTATCATTGTGGGTGTGAAGTGTTAGCTCATTGTGGATTTGATTTGGATCTCCCTAATGGCTAATGATTTTAAACATCTTTTCACATGCTTCTTGGCCATTTGTACATCCTTTTTGGAGAAATGTCTAGTAAGTTCTTTGCCCATTTTAAAAATTAGGTTGTTTACCTATTTGTTATTGATTTTATGAGTTCTTTATATATTCTGTATATTAAACCCTTATCAGATATATGATTTGCAACTATTTTTTTCACTTTCTTGATAAAGTCCTTTGATGTACAAAAGTTTTAAATTTTGATGAAGTCCATTTTATCTATTTTTCCCCTCTGTTTCTCATGCTTTTGATGTCATATCTAAAAAAAAACAAAAAACAAAAAAAACTCTTCCAAATTCTATGTCATGGTTGTTTTCCCTATATTTTCTTCCAAGAGTGTTATGATCCATTTGATCCATTTGATTTAATTTTTATATATGATGTGGGATGAGTCCATCTTTGTTCTTTTGATTGTGGATATCCAGTTTTTCCAGCACCATTTTTTGAAGACACTATTATTTCCCAATTTAATATACTTGGCACCCTTGTTGAAAACCAGTTGGCCATCGATGTGTAGGTTCATCTTAGACTCTCAATTGTATCCTATAGCCTATGTGTCTATCCTTATGCCAGTACCACACTGTTTCTATTACTGTGGCTTGTAGTATGTTTTGTAGTCAAGAAATGTGAGACTTCCATTTTCGTTCTTCTTTTTCCAGATTATTTGGCTGTTGAAAAAAAAAAGACAACTGGAATTTTGATAGGGATTGCATTGAACCTATAGATCATCTTGGGTAGTATTGACATCTTAACATAAGTCTTCTAATCTATGAACACAGGACGTGTTACCATTTATTTAGATAATCTTTAATTTCTCTCAGCAGTGTTTCGTAGATTTTAGTGTACAAGCCTTTCACCTCCTCAGTTGAATTTATCCCTAGATATTTTATTATTTTATGTGCTATTGTAAATGGAATCATTTTCTTAATTTCCATTTTGGATTCCTCATTGCTGAGATATAGAAACACAACTGATTTTTGTTTGTTAATCTTGTATCATGCAACTGTGCTGAATTTATTAGCTCTAGTAGCTTTTGTTATGGAATCTTTGGGATTTTCTATTTTCTTCAAATAAAGATAGTCTTACTTCTTCCTATCCAAGTTGGATGACTTGTATTTGTTTTTCTTGACTAATTGCTCAAGAAATATTCCTGGAGATCATAGTTTTCCCTTTAAAACAAGAGAATCTCTCCCCATTTCTTCTTCCAAGGCCAATGTGTTGCATTTTTTGTCTCAACCATGATCTTTCACCCCAGGAAGCTGCAGTGTGCTCAGTTCTATGCTACTCTTCACAACATTTCTCTATCCAGGTGAATTCTGAGTGAGGCAACCCAAATGAGCTCCATTAGTCAGTCTTTCAGGGAGCACACTGGGACAGACATACAAACATAGCAAACTTGCACATTAGGCGTGCTAATAATCAGACACCAGAGACTTGCACTGGGAATGCAAACCGCTGCACAGAGAACACAGGCTGCCAAGCCACCTTCAATCTCATAGACTGCCCCGCCTAGCTGGAGGGGGGGGAAGGGAGAGGGCAGGTAAAAGCATCCTATAGCTTCCTAACCATTTTTTGGTTTTCTTTTTCCTTATTCAGCATTTCTTTGGGTTTTTTTTTTGTTTGTTTGTTTGTTTGTTTGTTTGTTTATACTTGACTGTTTTCCAGAGTTCTGGGAAAATTAGTTTTGACAGACTGCTTGTTTTTTCAATGGGCATTTGTTAGGAATAACTTACTCTACCAACTTGCTATAGTCACTCCCTAGAAATCTAAAGAACTTTCATTACTATTTTTATTTATTTTTTTGGTCTACTCCACAATGTCCTGTGCATAATAGGTGCTCTGTCATTTTCAGTTGAATTGAGCATGTGCTTGAACAAACAAGTAGCATTTTTAACCTGTTTTACTCACACTTGGAGGGCTGAGTTTCTCTTCAGAGTCCCATTTCAAGACGGATGGTTTTGAACTAAATTGTATCTAGTGGAAGGTATACATGGGGTGAATTGTTTTACCTTGTATTGTATGAGTAATGGTTGAAGAAACTAAAAATATTGACCCTGGATTAAATGGATTTTTGGAGTTCTGTGGAGTAGTGAGATCTAGTTGTTTTATTTAGCCATAGAATTTTCATTAGAAAAAGCAAAGATAGTCACTCTGTAAATATTAAGGAGAGCAAGTTTCAACTCATTGAAAGAAGCACTTTCTCAACATTCTTCACTAGTGAGATGGTTTCCTCCCAAGGCAATGAATTCTGCAACACTGAAAGCATTCATCAAAGAACCATTGAGAATCTCTCAATAAAGGATGACTTAGTTTGGTGAAACAGGTTAGGGCTGTCTTTCACCAATTAAATAGTAATATGTCTAAAGAAATGAACTAATCCAGTCTTTGGGTGTATTTTTAGTGTATATGGAGTTTAAGTACATAAATGTGTTTATTTTTTGTTTTTTGAAACACAAGTTAAGATAATTACAGTTCAATTTTGTTTTCTATGTGAAGCTTTGTGTTTTTGTCTTTTTATTTAATTTTTTTTTGCCATTTTTACCATTTTTAAATCTACAGCTTGTGGCATTAAATAAATTTACAATGTTTTTCTTCTACTATCACCATCATTCACTGCCAAAACTTTTCATCACTCAAAATCGGAAATTTGTACTCGTTAAACAATAACTCCCTAATCCCTCTTCCAAGAGTCACTGATAACGTCCAATCTACTTTCTGTCTCTATGAATTTATATATCGTAGATATTTCATTTAAGTGGAATTATACAATATTTGTTTTTTTGTGTGTATGGCTGATTTCACTCAGCATAATATTTTCAAGGTTCATCCGTGTTGTAGCATGTATACAGACTTCATTCCTTTTTATGGCTGGCTAATATTCCATTGTATTTATTTGCCCATGTTTTATTTATCCATTAATTTGTGGATGGACACTTGAGTTGTTTTTCAGAAGCCTAAGTTCATGTCATATACAACAGAACTGAGGATTTCATAACATTTCCATATCCCACCAAAAATCTATATCCTTCAGATTAAGGAAAGTAAATTGAATCAATGCAATCTCAATGAATTCAACCTGAAATGAGAATTGCAATATATATGTCACTGTCTCACGATATGCAAAATACTAAAATACAAAGGAGATTGTATCTATTCAAAAGGCGTTCTTAATAAAATTGAAGAGATGTTTCAGCCACATGCATAACAATTATTGATAATATTTTGCATTATAGATAGATGATGTATAGACCTATTACATCACAGTAATCTAAATTATGTGCTGAATTTAGAATTAAATAATTACAAAATTGAGTGTCCTGAAGAGTAATTATCTGATATAACCAAAAAATAACTGCACTTTGAGAGAGGGAATAGTACATCCTGAAGGAACTTGTAATCATCAGAATAAAACATTGTTGCCTCCTCTTGCTTTATAAGTTCATTGCTTGACTGATACTTTTCCTAGACCTTGCAAAGGATGAAAGTTATGGCTCTGGGTGAATAAGTTCACAGGAATCCTAAGAATGTTAGAAAAAGTTTAATAATTTCTGATGTTAACACAACATCTAGCATTTTTACTTTTGGAAATTCAAATGTTGATTTCAACTACATGTGTCAGGTAACCATGAGGGTCATCTGAATTAGGAATGCCTCAGTGTTAAAATACAAGTACAAATTTCGGGTTCATAATTAGGGATGGGGCACTTAAGAACCCTGAGCTCCTCCATTCATCTTTTCTTGATCCCACAAACTTTTCAGACATATCCACTCTATTGAAAACTAATTACATATACCCTACACTTTCATACCCCAGTTTGGATTTAAAAACCTTTGAAGAAAAGACAAATTTGAACTGTTTTATAAGAGAACTCAAACGAGTTATTGGAAAAAAATTTTTAAATGCTAAAATATGAAAGAATTTAAAATTATTTGACTAGAGAAAAGAAAACAGGTTTATTCAAGTAGATACAGGGATTTTGTTCAGATGTTAGCTGCTTTCTTCCTCTAGACCAGTTGCTACCAACTTTAGTTAGGCATAGGAATCACATGGGGAAGTTTTAGAAAATACTGATGACTTGTGCCACCCAGGAACTTGGATATAATTGTGGTAGAGATTGATCTGGGCACTGAAATTTTTAAAAGTCCTAAGAGGAAGCCAAATTTTAAGGCACTTGCTCTGGATCAGTGGTTCTCAAACTTTACCTTGCATATGAGTCACCTGAAGGAGTTGTTAAAATGCAGTATCTGGGCCCCACCCCCAGAGTTTCTAGTTTATAAGTCTGGGTTGGGACTTGGGAATTTGCATTTCTAACAAGTTCCATTTGATGCTGAGGCTGCTGTCTGAGGACAAACTTTGAGCTTGTTTGAAATGCAGAACCTCAGGTTCCACTCCAGTCCTAAGGAATCAGCATATGCATTTAAAAAATTTCCCCGGGTGGTTCATCTGCACAATAAATCTCTGAAAGCAAGAGACCTAGTAATACTGAACAGGAGAAAACTCCATCAAGAGGGATTAGATTAAGCACTTGTTAAAACTTTGGCAGTAAACAAAATTACCACTAGAAAATGGTGGTGCTGTGGAAAAGCTAGAAACCCATATTTCTGACATTAAGGCAGTTTTATTTATTATTATTTTTTAATCTTGCCAATAATTCCCTCTTTGTATGTAGGTTCATGAAGGACAAAAGCCAGTAAACTAGTATTATCTAACTTTATCCTTTTAACAACTCTGCATTGCACCATTTACAGTTCCCAAATTGCAGCAGGGGAACAAGAAATATTACCAAATAATTGATATTTTGTACTTTCAACCAGCTTTTAATTGAGAGAAGCTAGATTTGGGATCAAGTCTCATTGACTCTAATACACAATTTTTCCTTGTAACTTCTTTTCCTTTAATAACATTTTTGTTTTATATTATTTTTAGATTTACAATAATTTTTGGAAATAGAAGAGAGTCCCCATATAACTCATATCTCGTGTCCCCTATTGTTTGCATCTTACATTAGTATGGCACATTTTTCACAATATATGAGCCAATACTGACACATTTGATAATGAGCAAAAGTCTGTTCCTTCTTCCCGATGCATCTTTAAAGCCAATTCCTGAGACACCGGGATTTCAAAGAGAAAAAGAGTTTTATTGGTTGTGCAAGCAATGGAGCACAGTGGCCTCATGGCCCAAATCTGCTTCCCTGATCTGCAGAAATTCTAATATTTTATAACATCGGGATGCCAATGAATAATTGGAGTGGAGCTGAACACAGGCTCCTTCATTAATAAACATTAAGGGGCTGAACAGGACAGACTGGGTGGGGTAGCAAGCCAGGGTCAATCACAAGGATTTGGTATAAGGGTAGACAGAACAAAGGTTAGTTTCAAGGTCTTTCATATGGATATTAAACAGAGGAGAGCGGAGTGGTTATCACTCCAATAGTAAGTATACACAAGGGTGAATTCAATCTAGAATTACCATCACAATAGTAAGCACACACAACTGTGAGGTTAAGTCTAGAGTCACCATAAACAGGAGTGGGATCACTCTAGCCAGTAATTTCAGGTATTACCTTTTTGCTATTTTATAATATAAAGGCATTTATATAATGACTTAATAATCACAATTATTTGTTAATTCTTAACCCTCAGTTACACATTATTGTTAACTTAAGTACATTTTTACTCATGTTTCCTTAGGTTTTACCTAATATCCTTTTACTGTCTGAGGATCTCCAGAGTGCCACCTTATATTTAGTGATAAAGTTCTCCTTAGGCTCCACTTCTCTGAGACAGTTTCTCAGACTTTCCTTATTTTTGATGACCATAACCGTTTTGAGGAATACTGGTCATGCATTTTAGAATGTTCCTTGATGAGGATTTTTCTAGACTGGGGTCATGGGTTTTGGGGGAGGAAGACCACAGAGGTAAAGTGCCCACATGCTATCAACAGGACTTAATCGTTATTGATGTTAACTTTGATCATTTGCCTGAGGTAGTGTTTTTCAGGCTTCTCCACTATAAAATTATTCTTTTACCCACTTTCTGCACTGTGTTCTATGGAAGGTAGTTGCTATGCTCAGCCAACATTTAAGTAGTGAGGAGTTCTGCTCCACGTCCTTTGAGGGGACAGAGTATCTACATAAGTTATTTGGAATCGTTCTATGAAAGAGTTTTGTCTATTTCCCCCATTTTTTTTTTAAATTTATTTACTCATTTATTTATGTCAGTATGAACTCCTGGCTATTCATTGAATGTATTACATTATAATCCAATACTACTTTTTTTTTTTTATTAGGCCAGTAATTTATTAAGGAAGGGAGGGAAGAGAAATGGGAGAAAATAACAGATAATAGGTCCCAGGTACAGAGGAAGGGGCTGAAGAGTGATAAAGAGGGCTGGTTTACAGACTACAATTTCTCATTATAGATTATAAATGTCCAGGTTTTACTTGCGTGTTGATCCATGGGGGGTGGGGGGGGGTGGGGACACACATGGTGAGAGCTGGACGAGGAAAGCAGGACCCGGGATGAAGGCAAGAGAGAGAGCTACTTTATTTTCTTCTTCAATTTTTTCCAGTTTTGGCAATTGGGAGCTCTTTCTCTTGGCTCACTTTGCTATACCCCATTTTTGTGGTTATTTTTGAGCACTTCCTTACTTTCTAGAACTATATAGTAGCTCTAGGCTCATCTAGCATATTCTTAGCCCTAGAATCAGCCATTTTTCCAAGAAGCCCTGATTTCTTTTATTGGAGAATTGTATTAAAAACCAAGATTTGGATAATGAGTGTGCTCATTGCTACTGGGATGCCATTGCTTCCAGGGCCTTTCAGCTGAAAGCAATGAAATATATGTGAGTATTCTAATCCCGGTACATGCACATTTTTATAAAGATTTCAGTATGTTTCCATTTGTATTTATATTAAGTAAACATGAGTTCCTTTTGATACCTTCAATTCTAAAACAGTATCACATGGATCATTCTAGCCTTCTCCTGAAGCCAGGGAAGTGCTGGATTCCTCTAGGTTCTTGGCTATGTCACATAAAAGAATTTAAGAACACACCAGTTTAGTTAGGCTGGTAAAAATAATTTAATGAGAAATGGGGGAGAAGAACAGAGTTTGCTGAGAAATGGGAAAGAAGGATGGAAATACGCACCGGGCTTTTATGCAGGTTCTTCTGGGCAAAGAGAGAGCAATTTGGCTTATGCAATTACCTTTATTAAACTATTAATTACTCCTCCCTTTGTTAATGCTAAGGGGAAGGGCCCCAGCTGTTATTGGTTACCCAACCAATGGTGGGGGCCAATGGTGACTGTTTGGGATATCTGGGATCAAGGGGAGGTCCCAGAAAGAGTCCTAACTGGGACCTCAAGATCAAGGTCAAGGTCTCTGCAGAGTCTCGTGGCCATGTTGTCTGTTGGCCATTTTGTGGCTCATCTGTTCCTCATTTCCCTGTACTAACTTGCCGAGCTCCTATTGCTTATCTGTAACTTCCCACTCCACCAGTGAGAAACCTGGATTCAATGACCTGCCATCCATTTATTTCATTATTATATAGTAGTTTCAGAAATTTTAACCTGTAGTTCTGTCTTAGATTCTTAGAGCTACTGTAACATAGTATCACAAACTAGGAGGCTTAAAACAAAACAAAAAAATGTATTGTCTCATCTATTCTGGAGGCTAGAAGTCCAAAATCAAGGTGACATCAGGGCCATGCTTCCTCTGAAACCTGTAAGGAAATAATCCTTCCTTGCTTCTCCACAGCTTCTGATGATTGGACAGCAATCCTTGGTGTCCTTTGGCTTACAGCTGCAGCACTTCAATCTTTGCTTCTGTGGTCACATGACATTCTCCCCTCTGTGTCTGTCTCTATGTCCAAATTTTTCTCTTCTTATAAGGACACCAGTCATATTAGATTTGGGCCCACCCTAATCTACTTTGTTATCATCTTAACTAATCAGATCTTTAAAGACGATATTTACAATATGGTCACCCTCATGGGACTGAGGATTTGGACATTATCACATTATTTGGGGGTGGGAGGAGCACAATAGAACCTTTTTCAAGATCCATGGGAAAAAAATTCCAAACAAGGATTTTATTGCTATTACATCATCAGTTGAATAAAATTGTGATATGCCATGTAGTATAAAATTTTATTCCTAGAATCAGATGATTTGGGTGTTTTAGTGGAAGTTAAACCAGACATTGTTACATTCTAAATGAGAAGCCAATTTCAGATGTACAGTACAAATAGTACAGGGGATTTTAGTACATGAGGCTGAACTAAAATCTGGGCTGGTTTTCAGCTGGCACATAGGGATATATCCCTGCCAGGGGATAAAACCTTGAAATACTTCTTTGTTGGTTATTAACTAGTTGCTGTCCTAAGTGCCCACACTGGGTGCCTGGGCTGCCTTAACAATTCCCTCTAGAACCCTAGACCCACTCAAGACCTGGTAACTGAAGGATTAATGCCTGTCAAAGCACGCGTTCTTCAGGATCCTGTGCTTTTATCAATAGCTCCTTTTAAACTGTAGGATTGATTAGTATTGGAAGTTTAAAACTCTGAATACAAACCCTTTTTCCAATTGAATCATGATTGTATATCCAAAGAAGAAAGTTATTTTCATTCTAATGACATCAGGAGAAGTTGCCCTGCTCCTTCACCATTGGCTGCTGTTTAGAAGCTTCAGTCTTATTAACAGTAAATCTGCCACTGAGGTGTCTGCTCTATGAATTGCTTGGCACCAACTGCAGAGTGGTGCCTGATTTAGTTGGCAGCCCCAAACCAATAAGAACCGGTGGTTTTCCTAATCGTGGATTAATGATAGTTAGCAGAATTACTGGCATTTTCTTAAAAATAACTGGGCATAAACTTGTTCATTTTTGGAAGTTGCTAGTTTTCAGATACTGGATTAGATATATTCTTCTGACTTTAAAAAGTTACAGAAGGGAACCTGCACATAGAAATAATTTTATATGATTGTTAATAGGGAGTTTAAATGATAAATAATTAAATTATAATTAATATCTCACTCAATGTGATATGTGTTAATTAATAATTCTGTTCTAACTTTAAACCTAATTCAATACTCAGTCTTTTTCATAATTGTACTGAACATTTGAGACAAGATAATGACATAAAATGTATGTGCATATTTTAACAAATCATTTTAAAGTAAACTCTCTTGTATTCACAAGTCTAGTCATGAAATGGAACATTATTGGTGTCCCAGAGGTCTTCTGTGTTTCCTTTCCATTCACAACATGGTTTAAATTCTCTAGTGATTAGTTCACTATTTGTATTTGTACTGTTTTCTATAATTTTGAGCATTACACATTAGAGAGATGATACTCAGCCTTACATTTTATGCTTATGGAAGATATTTTTGGAAATCAAAATTCCATTTTTTTTCCCTCAACAAGGGAACCCGGAATTCCTGACTGATTGACACAGGGTTTAGAGGCCCAGACATTTCAGACTAAAGCTAGAAACAATGAAAGGAAATCCAGAGCTCCCTGCCAGAGTGGCCAAGATATAATCATACCTGCATTACTGTTCTACTTCTTCCTCTGCCGAAATCTATATCCTCCCCCTTCCTTACACAGAGTTGATCCCTATTAAACGTCTTACACCCCAGACTCTCTTTGCCTTCAGCTAGTCTAACCTGTGACAATTAGGGATTAAATGTTACACTTGTTGGATCTCTGCTGATGCCTACAAAATAATCATTCTGGTAGCTCAAATGCATCTTTTTTTTTTTAATTTACTTTTATTTTTTTTATTTATCCCCCGCCCCTTGCCACTTATGCTCTCTGTCTGCTCTCTGTATCCATCCGCTGCATGTTCTTCTGTGTCTGCTTGTCTTCTCTTCTTGTCTTCTCTTTAGGAGAAACCGGGATCTGATCCTGGGATGTCCCACATGGGAGAGAGGCACTCAATCGCTTGAGCCACCTCAGCTCCCTGGTTTGTTGTGTCTCTCATTGTCTTTTTCCTCTGTGTATCTTTTTTGTTGTGTCATCTTGTTGCATCAGCTCTCCACGTGGGCCGCTGGCTCTCAGTGTGGGCTGCCGGCTCTCCGTGCGGGCCTGCTTTTGCCTTCACCAGAAGGCCCCGAGGATCAAACCCAGGACCTCCCATATGGTAGATGGAAGCCTAATTGCTTGAGCCACATCTGCTTCCCTCAAATGTACCTTCTTTAAGGATTTCAAGCTCTGTCCATCATTGCATCCATCACATCCATCCATCCATTTGTTATCGGAGTCGGTGTCTAGGTTCTTGGCTTCATCACGAGAAAGTATTCAAGGATGAGCCACAAAATTAATTAAACAAGCAGAAAAATTTTTTGGAGGGTAAAGCAAGAGAACACACACACACCTTCAGAGTTGAAGGCGGGCATTCTCAAGGAAGAGAAATGCAAAGTTCTGCCCTGGGGTCCACTATTTTATGAGGGTATAGGACTCCAAGGTCTGCACTGATAAGCAAGAGCTTAGGGGTATAGGGACCCAGGGATGTGTGTGGGGGGGGCTAAGGATGTGAGGGTTGCTCTCTGGTGGTGATTGGCTTCTGGCTGCTGTCCAAGACATCCACGGGGCATGTTGGGTAGCAATGATTAGCATCTGGTCACTGTCCACAAGGCGTGAGGTAGCCCAAAAGCTAGGCAGCTGGGTGGTGGTGGTGCCCCTCTTGCCCCTTCCCTGTTTGCTGGCTGCCTTCTGATAATGCAGCCTTTGGGTGTGTGTGTGCTACAAGCTGCAGGGTGTGTGCTTGTAAACTTCCCCTTCCTAGCTTGCCTGTGAGACTCAGCAGGTTAATGCCAGCCAGCAGGCCAATGCCTCAGTTTCTCTTACCAGGCTTATTAGGTTTTCTGTCCCCTTCTTCCATAAGTCCCTATTCTATCTTGCCTCAAATCCCCCCCTGAGAGATTTGTACACCCTTAATCTTAAGGGGGGTTTGAAATGTGAAGATCATTCTTTGGCATCTGCTTCCTGCTGATTAGGGATTGTTGTTCTTGACTGACAGGGTGTAGAAATCTCTTGCTATGTGTATTAGTCAGCCAAAGGGGTGCTGATGCAAAGTACCAGAAATCTGTTGGCTTTTATAAAGGGTACTTATTTGGGGTAAAAGCTTATAGTCACAAGGTCCTAAAGAGTCTAACTCAAGGTTACTTCCTTACCAAACTCTGTTGCCACGTGTTGAAGCAGGATGGTGGGTGACATCTGTGAGGGTTTGGCCTTCCTCTTCCTCTTAAAGCAACATGGGTCTGGCTTCTTCTGATCTCAGCTGTAGGCTGGCATAAGGTTTACCTCTCTTCCTGGGGATTGTTTCTTTCTGGGCTCAACTGCTTTGTTTTCTTCACAAGGTCAGCTGTAAACAATCAGGCTCATCTCTCTTCCCAGGACTGCAGCATCCTCTGTGTATCTTCTCTGTGTTCTCTGTGTGTCTACTTTTATGTGAGAGTCTATTTTGTCAGCCCACCAAGGGGGCGGGCACTCAACGCTGAGTTGCACTCTAACGACATGGTTGAGTCAAAGCCCTAATCTTAACATAATATAATTAGACATCTCAGCTGAATCTAATACAATCAAAGGGTTATCACTCTCAGAGGAACAGACCAATTTACAACCATAATCTATGTTTCTTTTTGGAATTCATAAATAATATCAAACTGCCACACTATGCTACTAGGAGGAGGGGTACTTGCTTCAGTGGCTGGGACTGGGTGATATTTACTCATGAGCAGAAGCTTGTATCCTGGAAGAGATAAATTGAGTTAGGAGCTTAATTATACAGGGGCCTACTAAGAGTATAAGAAAGATAGTTGAGAGGGGGCCTAGGAAGGTTATAAGCCAAGGGGAGCAAGAGAGGAGTGAGAACAGCAAGAATGGGGCACTGCTGGCAGGATTTTTCAGCCTGGTTGTGGTTTTGAAGGACTACAGCTGCTTAAAGACTCGAGCTGGGTTTGAAAAAGTTCTGTGCTATAACACCAATAAGGGATTTCACAGGGTTTAGGTTGTGAGGGTGCTGTTATTAGGTACTTAGCTTTTGCTTTTTGAAGAGATATTTCAGGTTGTCCAAGGGCTGGCACTTGTATGTCTTGGCAGGTGTTTCTGGTGTGTTGGCACTTCTTTGGACAGTGGGCTTTACTCGGGGTAAATGCACCCAGCTGGCAATCCCTTTAATAGCTAACAGTCCATTTGGTTGTGTGTAGCTGCTATGGCGGCAGCCCAGTTGAGAAAGCCATTGGATGAGCTTATTTGAAGCAAGAAGATTAGCCTAAAGATGCAAACATAAGTGTTTAGTGTGCACCCAGAGAGGCAGACTTTCTCTGGTTATCAAAATGACAGTTGAAGTTTCTCCCATAGGTCCTAAGACGTGGGCCGCCGATGGGTGAGCTTCAGGTTTGCAATTCCATTCATGTTGTCCTCTCATAGGAGCAGACCTTAACACCAATTGTGTAGGCTCTGCTTACCTTACTCTGGTACTTATTGCTCCACTTGGTATATCCTTCACACAGCCAGTATGCTGCAGCACTGTTGGCCCTTGGAGGAAAGCTGCAGTGTTTTACTGGCTTGGTGCATAGCACCCTTTGGCACTATGAAACAGAGCCTGTCTGGAGGCAATATTGGGCCATTGCTGGCTGGTAGGGCTGCAGTAATTTGAAGCAGCAACATAGTTTCATTTACTTCAGGATCATAATCAGAGGTGGCAGATACCTTTATTGCTTTAGGGATTATAGTGACCCTCTTAGCCAGTAACTTAAATGGAGAGACCCCATGCATGGCACTGGGGCCCTGGTTTAAATGCTCAAGAGAGTCTGACAAAGCTGAAGTTTATCCCCTTTGTGTGTCACCTTATGGATAATGTTTACTGCTGTAAGGCACCTTTTGTGGCTTAACTTGAGAACAGCCCTTACAATTTTGTATGATATAAATCAGGTTAGAATACTTTACAGGAGTACCCAATACCTTAGCTATGCACTGCCCTGTGACAGCCCCTTGATGGCCACTTTTTTATGTGGCCACAAGGCTGCCCCTTTTGTGGGGGTGGGGTAGATTATTCAGATATGGGTTTGAGCATTTGCCTCTTGATTCCCAGGCAGAACAGTTGTTTCTGTGATATATAACATCTTTAAAATAATTAAGACTATGATTAATAACATTATGCTATTATTCTACAGAAAACATTGTTAAATGCTTAGGAATAATTTTTAAGCATTCATATGAACATTTTACTTATACAACTTTGATTAACAGAAGGTTAAACAATCCTTTTTAGTTTTTATAACACTTTTAAACACCTTTTAGTTAACTTATAACATATCAAATGAATTTAACTATTTTTATTACTCGATCTTTTTTTACAAGGTGAAATAAATCTTTTGCAATAGCTTGAAAAAAAAAGATACCTACTAGGGTTTGACTTTGAGAAAGCAAAGTGCCAAAAGTTATTAGGTTTGAGCATTATGTTCCTTCAAAAGTGAGAAAACATATTTTTCTACACATCTAAGGACACAGCAAAGGTATCATAAAGTACAGGAAGCTATTTTGATAAAACAGACTCTCTGCTTTGTATACTGATTATTTAGGAGAAAATTTGTTATAAACTTCCACTAAAACAAATGAATGACTTAAGAAACTTTGTTACTTTGCCAGAGAGAGAGAACCAAACTTTAGTTTTGCATCAATATAAACTTGACAATTGGATTATTAATTACTCTCATTTTAAGGTTGTTAAAAGGTTTAAATTGGGAAATTACAAGACAAACTATGACTCTTAAATTTTTGGCCTAGTAGATAAGAGTTTTAAGCTAAACTTGCATTTCCCTATCTTATCACATCCAGCCCTTCCCCCAAAGCTCTCCAAAAAGAAGGAGGCCCTGGGGTGCTGGGCAGGTTAAGGAGCTTAGGAAAGAAATTTTTTCTTTCCCAATAGTTTTTATATTCAGATTTCTATATGACCTTTTTATCCTGCTTAGCTTCTCTAATTTGGGTTCCAGGAATATTCATTTACATAAGCACTTATTTTACCTTCAGCTATTTGAATATAGCTCTTTTAAGGATTTTCATTTGTTGATTTGGTATTACTATCCTGAGGTGTGAAAATATACACTGAGCAAGTAAGCAGACACAAATAGAGAGTTATACAGAAACACACAATTTACTAGTGTTGCTTATAGTTTCCATTTTCTTATAAGACAAGTTTAACTGTAAAATAGCATTATATTCAAAAGATCTCTTCAAAGGCTATTTCTGATTACTCTAACCTGCACTGTGATCATGCAGTTTTGTGCAAGAATTTTGTTCTTTTTAGTTATTGGCTTATAACCAAATTGTTCCCAATGCTTAAAAATACAATCTACAACATTTTTTTCTTTAGAGCTTTGCTTATTTCGCATTCCTACTTTGACAGAGACTTGGATGAGCAACACAAATTGCAGTACATACTCCCTGAGTTTATCGAAATCTTAGGGAATACTGGTTTCTTCCATGACTTTCTTCTTTTAGGATGCCCTGCCCTACAGGTTGGAGGCCCCACACCTTCCAGTCCTAAGGGATAACAGAGAGTCTGGCAGCTGCTGGACTGGAAGAGTGGATGTCCAACCCCGAAGGCCAAGGATTTCACCAGGCAGTGTTTTCCTCAAAAGTTGTGGGGTCCCTCTGGGCTTTTGCCCAGAGTAGGTAAATTGGAGTTCACCCCTAGATAGTCATGAGAGAAAGCAAGTTTATTAACACCAGTGGAAGGATGGGAGACAGGGGTTTCTTAAATTTGCCTTCCCCTGAGTCATGGGGGAATGGAAGTTTCCATGGATTCAAACAGAGAAGAATAGTTACCAATACAAATGTTGCCGCATTTTCTCTAGGTTCTTGGCTATGTTATAAAAAAGAATTTAAGAACATGCCAGTTTAGTTAAGCCAGTAGTTTATTAAGAAAATGAGAGAAGAGAAAGAAAATAACAGATTATGGGTCACAGGTATACTTGCGGGCTGGTCCAGGCAGAGAGAGGGAAAAAGGGCAAAAAGGGGAAAGGGCCTATTTAGTCTCTGCCCTGGCTTTTAAAACCATTAATTATTCTGCCCCTTTGCTAATGTGAGGGGAGGAATCCCAGTTATTTGCTGTTTTGATGAATTAACCCACCAGTCAATTCCCCTGTGGGGGCCCAATGACAAGGCCACTTGATAATATCCAGGGCTTTTCCTTGATCCCGGATTATCTTATTCCAGATGGGGAATTCTCACGAGATTCTTCCAGGGAGGGTTCCATGGCCATGTGTTCCATGGCCGTGGTTTTCTGCCAGGTTCCAGATTCGTCTTTTTATTCCCTAAACTAGACTGCCTCACAAAGGTGAAGCCAGTTCTGAAATACCCAGGAGCAAAGGCAAACTCAGTTCCGAATTACCATCACAATAGTAAATCTAGGCTAAATCCATTAGTTATAGCAATTTCAGATATTATCCTTTTGCTATTTCATAATATAAAGGTGTCTATGTAATTATCTTGTCTTAACTCTTAGTTACAGTTTCTGGTATATTTTTACGTAGAAACAAACTGGGCACTTTTGTTTATCAGCTAGACAATTAAAGCTATTTTATTAGTAGCAGTAATGTTGCTAAGTTTTCTCACTTTTCCAGTAGCTGAACTAATTCCATGTGATTTATTTTATACATTAAATCCAACTGCAAGATAAAATTGAATTTTAAAGACTCATTTTCTAAGCTACCTGTTATTACTGTTATTTAATTTGTAACAGGCAAACCCCAAATATGATTTATGAGTTCCTAGGCATGAGAAGACTGACAAAGTTAAAGTAAACTCAGATTAGAGCAGAAGAATTTTACACACTTACATGACATAGGGAAAGACCCAACTTTAGAATCACCTTCACGAAACGTCCAGTGTCCACCAATGATAGAGACCTCGTGCTGAAATTTCCAGCCTTGCCCCTCCAGGAAAATCCTGGGCAGCTGCTAGGCATGGAGCTCAGGGACTCAGGGAATCCTCGCCCCCCATGAGATTAGAATTAGGGCTGCATTTTCATTAGCTGCTTCTTGTAATGGTTAAAATCCTGCAGGAGGCCTCTAACAGCTTCCTCCTTGTAGC
>JAQZBX010060070.1:0-17385 GCA_029593785.1 Cabassous unicinctus | reverse complement strand
ATTTAGGCTGAAGCTGCTTTATATACTACAAAGCTGATAACAAAATTAGGGCATCTTTTCATTAGTTCCTCTGCTTGGCATGTAGGAGAGCTGCCGGTTCCTGTATTACTAGATAGTTTTTCTTAGGAATTTATACAGTAACTTCTTAGTGGTGGGTTCATCCCGCTCTGCTTCCTCCTACTGACATCTGCAGTACACATAGTCCCTGGAGACATTCGCTTATTGTTTCTTCTCCAGCAGGCATGCTTTTCAAATGCTTAACCCTTTATGCTCTGACTCTCAGCATCTTTTCCAACAGAGATCCATCAAAGATATAATGTAAGAGCCAAGATCATAAAGACCCTGCAAGGTAATGTAGGGAATCATCTACAGAACCTTGTAATAAAAAATGGTTTCATGAACTCCACACCCAAAACATGAGCAGCAAAAGAAAAAATAGGTATATGGGATCTTCTCAAAATTAAAAACTTTTTCACCTCAAAGGACATTGTCAAGAAAATAAAAAGGCAGCCTACCCAATGGGAGAAAATATTTGGCAAAAATATATCTAATAGGAGTCTAATATCCTGCATATATAAAGAAATCCTAAACCTTGAAAGTAAAAAGGCAAACAACCGATTTTAAAAATGGGCAAGTGCCCTGAAAAGACACTTCTCAAAGGATGAAACACAAATGGCTACAAAGGACATGAAAAGATGCATGACATCACTAGCTATTAGGGAAATGCAAATCAAAGCTACAATGAAATACCACCTTACAACCAATAGAATGGTGGTTATTTTTTAAAAAGCAGGCTATGAGTGTTGGAGAGGATGTGAAGGAATGGGAACCCTCACCCACAGCTGGTGGGATTGTGGAATGGTCCAGCCACTGTGGCAGACAGTATGGAAGTTCCTCAAAAAACTAACTATAGATCTTTTGTATGATCCAGCAATTCCACTGCTGGGTATATACCCAGAAGAATTGAAAGCAAAGACACAAACTGATATTTGGACACCAATGTTCATAGTGGCATTGTTCACTATTGCCAAAAGTTGGAATCAACCCAGGTGCCCAATAACAGAAGAATGGATAAACAAACTGTGGTATATATATACAATAGAATATTACTCAGCTGTAAGAAGGAATAAAGAGTTAACACATGGTATAACATGGATGACTCCTGAAGACCTTATGTTGAGTGAAGCAAGCCAGGCATTGAAGGATGAAGAGTACATGACCTCACTGCTATGAATTAAGAAAATTGAGCAGTCTGAGAGAGCTATTGCCTGAAAGACAGGTTTACAAGAAAGAGAAAAGAGAAGGTTGCGAGACATCACCCATAGGGACATAATCTATGGTAAAGAGATAGAGTGTAGTTGTGCCTTGAAAGGATAGGACAGGAGGGTAATGATATTATTGCATTGGATCATGCAGTGTTGACAGGTGGGTAGACTGGGAAGAATACCCAGGATACTGGGGGGAGAGTTGGTAGAGGGACTACCTGGAGGGACCACCAGGTGATCACTTGGGATTTGTGGGTATGAGGTTGAAAATACACAGGTGGGAATGCTTTTATGGCAATATGACAGCGAAGGGTCACTGGTTTAGGGTGTTGGTGTGGGGGGCATTTGGGACAGGGCACACCTGGAGCAGGATTTAAGTAGTGAGTGTTCATTCTGTCATAATGTGTTGTATCAGTGGGTGGAGACCCACATAATAGGTGGGAAGGAGTTGGACTCCCATCTTTAGGAAGATTTCATTCAGAAATAGACAGGCAGGTTTCTCTCAAGACCAAGGGCGGGTCCTAATAGGGGAGGACAAACCAGTGTGTCAAGATCTCTTGTTGCATGTAACTATGAATCTTGTCATTCAGCAAGTCCATCCAGGGGGTCATCATGGGACTTTGGGGTTGGGGAGGGAGGAGCAGAATAAATCAAACAGCAGATATTTAGTGGTCAGTGGCAATGTTCTTCATTACCTTAAAGTGATGGATACAGGACATGGTAAATATCATCAAAATTTATAAAACTGTACTTTCTAAAATGTAAAGCATAATGTAAACCATTGACAATGTTTAGTAGCTATATCTCACTACTTGTATATAAGTTGTAACAATACTACCACCCTCATATAAGAAGGCATTAATATGGGGTGAAGAAAAGGGTTGGAGGTTGGGTGTATGGGAGACTCTTCTATTCTGTGTGTGACTTTGCTCTGACCTAAAACATCTTAAAAAAAAAAAATAGTGAGACACTAAGGAATGAGATTGGGAAGGTGCCACGGTACAGACTGGACACCAGATATTGCAGTGATAAAAGGCAAAATGCCAAAAAACATTAAAAAAATTTTTTTTATTTTCTATATTTTTCATTTTTTAATATCCCAGTCTTTTAATTTTATTTTATTTTTAGTTTTTTTTTAAGTTTTCATGAATTTTATCTCTTACATTTAAACTTATCATTGTTATTTTATTTTCCTATTAATTGTATTTCGCTATTGTATGAAGCTTCAACTTTAAAGAAGCTTTGGATCACAGAAGGACTACAGCTGGGGTGGGAGAGGATCGTTGGTGGGGGGTGTCAGGGATGGGGGGTGCATGGGAGGAAGTTCACCTGAACATACATGCAAGGTAAATAAAATTATTCAAATGTTCATGTGGCATTGTCATATTGGGTGAAGATTCACTCAATAAATGAGAGAATACTGAATTCCCATCCTGGAGAGCCTTGCCACATTCTCTTAGGAAGCAGCAACATTCCCCCAAGTGCTGGGGCAGTGTCTGGCAAAGGAGGATGATCCAATGATGGGCCCTTGTTACTGATGACTATCCTTATGAGTCTTTGCTCTTGAAATTGATACTTAACCTACTGTTATGGGGTGCCCAGGGGTTACCTCTGAGAGCCTCCTTGTTGCACAAATGTGGCCTCTCTCTAAGTAAAACACAGCATAGGAATGCATTACCTTCCTCCCAGTGTGGGACATGTCTCCTGGGAATGAGCTTCCCTGGCAATGAGAGATTACTACCAAGTGCCATCTGGCAATGTGACTGGAAAAAAACTTGGATAAAAGGGGAAAAATGTAAAGACAAATGAGTTTATATGGCTAAGACACTTCAAAGTGAGTCAGGAAGTAATCCCAGTAGTAATGCATATGCACATCTCAGTAGGACCTCATAGACTTCCAAAGTGGATATCATCCCAAAAAGAGTGGCTCCTCTGGGTTCTGGATACACTGAGGTCCTACATCAGGGCAGATATCTCTGGAGCTTGGTGCCTTGCCAGTGGGCCCTACTTTGGAATTTGTGCTCCTGAGAGTGACAGAGTTGGACTCAATTATGTCTTACCTGCACATGGCTCATCTGTCCCTTCTATTCAAACCTATATGTGGTGCTGGAGTTTGTAGGTATACATCCAGAGACTGGAGTCTTTGGGCTGTCCATGTGCTAGCTGGGCCTGGAATCTTGGTGGAGCTGCAACTCCTACACTACAGCTCAGTGGAGTCACCCAGGAAAACCGGCAGGGAGATGATGATGGACAATGGCCATCCTAGGGAATGGAGAGAGTCTACAGCTGCAGGCAGGATAATCTCATCCATCTTACCTATGGGATATAAGCCCCTTCTCATTTGGATGTGGAGTGGACCTCACCATCCCAGAATCCTCAGAACTGGGGGCAGAGCCATGGACTACAGTGTGCTTACTGGTATTCTATTATAGACATATTGTGATACAAAAAATGGAAGAAATTACAACATTGATGTGGAGCCAGTAACCACTGGATGCTCTGGGGTCAGGGAGAGGGATAAACAGTTGTAATGCAGGGGCTTTTTCAGGACTTGTGTGTTGTCCTGAGTGACATTACAATGACAGATATAGGCCATTTTATATTATCATATAATATGCAGAACTGTGTGGGAGAGAGTATACCTACAATGTGAACTATGGTCCATGTTTAATGGCAAAGCCCCAGGATTTGTTTATCCATTGCAGGTGATATGCCACACCAATGAAAGATGTTTATGTGTGTGGTTGTGGGAGGTGTGGGAGGTGGGGCATATGGTAATCCCTAAATTTTTTGTGGAATATTTATGTAATCTAACTATTTAAAAAAAATTTTTAAAATTATTTTTAAAAAGTAATACAAAAGAAAATTACATTGGCAAAAGAAGAAACAGAAGAATCCAACAGAACAATCACAAGTAGTGAGATTAACTAGTCATCAAAAACCTCCCAACCAAGAAAAGCCCAGGACCAAGTGGCTTCTCACAAGAATTCTACCAATCATTCCAAATAGAATACCAATTCAGCTCAAAGTATTTAAAAAAAATTGAAGTCTAGTGAACATAACCTAATATATTCTATTATGCCAACATCCCACTAATAACAAACCCACATAAAGATGCTAAAGTAAAGAAAACTACAGACCAATCTCTAATGAACTTACTAATCATATCCAACAATACATCAACTGAATTATATAACATGACCAAATGGGTTTTATCCCAGGTATGCAAGAATGGTTCATCATAATAAAATAAATCATTGTAATATATCACATTAACAGATCAACAGAAAAAATAATATAATCATCTCCAATGATGCTGAAAAGATGAAGCAAGCACTCAATCACTGACCTAGACCCACTCTGATACCTGACTGTTCTCATGTAATATAGGCCTCCAGGTGCTTGCACTGCTGGAAAGGCTCCTTATAGTTGACACAGGGCACAAGTTCTCTTAATGACTTCTTAGCACTGTGCATCAATATTTAGGGATGGCTCTAGGCATGGATGAGATGTGGCTTTTCATGGCATATTTTGGATATTTATGTGTAAAAAATGGATGAGCAGTTGCTGAGGACCTAAAAATAAGTCTCACTCTAGCCTAGGCATGAGCAAATAATCACTAATTTATCATGAAGTTAGAAGGGTGGACCTGAGTCTGACTTGTCTGAACAAGCTTTGTATTTGGTACATGATACGTGTTTTTATCCATGTTTTTATCCACATATGGCTTGTTTGGGTGTAGAATGCAATGTGTGGGACAGTTAAGAAAGCACAAGGATTGGGAATTCACCTTTGCAGAAAACAAAGGTAGTCTTTTCATTTACCTTAAGGCTGCAAGGACTTTCATGACAGCAAACATGCAGTTCTCACCATTTGAAAGATAGCTAGATGGACACCCATGACATAAAATTAAACAGCCTCTGAATTGTTTTAATTTTTGTAAACCTATCTGGAGTCTGTTTCAATTATATGTAATGACTCAGATACAAGATTTAACAGATTCTGAATAGTTTTAATAAATTTCTGTAAACTCCCAAAATTATTTTAACAGAGAGGATTAAAAGGAAACTTCCTCAACTTGATAAAGAACATATATGAAAAATCCACAACTAAAACGGTAAAAGGATGAAATCTTTCCCCTTAAAAGATAATTCACGAGAAGGATACCCACTTTCAAGATTCTTATTTAAAATTATATTAGAAGTACTTTCTCAAACACTTAGACAAGAAAAAGAGCTGCAAATAGGAAAAGAAGAAGTAAAATTTTGCTGTTTACAGAAAACATGATCCTATACATAGAAACTACTGACATCTCTACAACAAATCTTCTAGATTTGATAAATGAGTTCATTAAAGTGGCAGGATATAAGTTCAACATGCAAAAACTGATAGCATTTCTGTATAATAATAATGAGCAATCTGTGGAGGAGATTAAAAAAAATCTATGTACAATAGCAACTAAAAGAATCAAATATCTATGAATAAATTAAACTAAGAAAGTAAAGGACTCATTCCAGAGATTATGCTTATGTACATCTCAGGCATATATCACTAAGTGCAACAATAAACACAGCGTCAAATAGGAGTATTCCCAAGGGGTTTAGAGACATCTGGACAATATAGGTAAGGTGCATAACCCCATGAAGTCAACACCCCTTTGGTGAGCCTTACCTTGGAATATTTGATACCCTATTTCCCAGCTGTGACAAAGTTAGAGTCATGTTTAATTTCCCTACACAATATTCTTCTACCCCTTTTATTTGAAAGTATAATTAGCACTATGCCCATTTAATATCTGTCCCAGAGACTTAACTCTTTGATCCATTCATATGCCGCTTAAGTCCTGAAATCTCAGAAGATTTGCACTGAACAACTACTCTTCAATTCATTGGACTCACCCAGGGCAAGTTAAAAAATTGTGCTGATGGAAAATGGCCATCCCAAAAAGCAAAGAGTACCTACAACTGCAATAAAAAAAAAACTTTCCTAACATCTGTCCCATAATGCCTAAGTCCCTTCTCCATCTGAAGCTCAGCAGACATCAACATCCCAAAATCATCAATGTTGCAGAATGAACAAACCTAAGGGGGGATGCAACCATGGACCAAAGTAGACTTATTATTAATATAGTAATGGAAGGAATTGTAACATTGTTATAAAGATAGTTGTTACCACAGGTTCTGAGGGGAGGGGAAGGGAAGAATAGGGGGAACACAGGGCATTTTTAGAGCATTGGGATTGATCTGCATGATTTTTCCAATTACAAGTTCAGGTCACTATACATTCTGTCAAAACCTATAAAATTGTATGGTGCATAAGTGCCAACCTGTAACACGATTGGAAAAAGACATTGAATAAAAGGGGGAAAAGGTAAAGAGAAATGAGCTCACATGGCTAAGAGACTTCAAAGAGTGTCGGGAGGTCATCCCAGAGGTAATGCTTACGCACACCTCAGTAGGATCTCATAGAACACCAAAGTGGATATCACCCCACACAGAGGGACACCTCAGGGCTTTGGAGACACCCAGGTCCTATATAAGTGGGGATAGCCCCAGAGATTGATGCCTAATTAGTGGGCTCTTCAGTGGAATCTGTGCTTCTGAGAGTGACAGAGTTGGACTCAAATAAGTCCTCCCTGCACATGGTCCATCAGTCCCTTCTATTCAAACCTATATGTGATGCTGGAGTTGTTAGGTGTACTTCCAGAGACTGAAGCCTCTGACATACCCATGTGCCAGCTGTGCCTGGAATGTGCAACTCCTACCCTACAGCTCAATGTACTCATCCAAGTTACCTGGTGAGGAGACGACGATTGGCAATGGTCATCCCAGGGAATGGAGACGGCCTGCAGCTGCAGGCAAGATAATCCTATCCCCCATATCCAAGGGATATAAGCCCTGTCTCACTTGGAGTGGAGTGGACATCACCATCCCAGTCCCCTCAGGATTGGGGGAGGTGCTGTGGAGTAGAGTGGACTTGGTGGTGTTCTGTTGTAGACATATTGTGATTCAAGCAATGGAAGAAATTGTAACAGTGAGGTGGAGCCAGTGGCCACTGGACGTTTTTGGGGAAGGGAGAGGAGGGGCAGTTGAAATATAGGGGCTTTTTTGGACTTGGGGGTTGTCCTGAGTGGCATGGCGGTGACGGATGTAGGCCATTTTCCATCAACATATACCATGCAGAACTGTGTGGGAGAGAGTGTGGTCTATGATGTGAACTGTGGTCTATGCTCAGTGGCAAGGCCCCAGGATGTGTATATCCATTGTGGGTGTTGTGCCACACGGATGAGGGATGGTGGTGTGGGTCCTTGTTGGAGGTGTGGGAGGTGGGGAAGATGGGAAACCCTGTAATTTCTGAGTAATATTTAGGTAATCTAAGCACCTTTAAAAAACTATATATATATATATAACAAATAACATTTATGTAAACAAATGCACAAATATGCATATGTATTTATATATCATTTTACAAATATTGGTATATATTGTGAAAAATTTGATTTTTACTCACAATAAAATAAATAAATAAATAAAACTTAGTTAAGGAAATGAAAATTAAAAAAAATAATAAAAAAATAAAAATAAAAATAAATTTTATGGTGCAAAGTGTAAACCATCATGTAAATTATTAACCATGGTTAGTAGCAATATTTCAGTATTTGTTCAGCAATTGTAACAAAAGTACCATACTCATGTAAGATGTTATTAATAGAGGAAAAATTATTTTAAATTAAAGTTTAAAAAGAAATTTAAAAAGAGATTATATGGGAAAATCTCTGTTAATAAAGGAGTTTTAGAAGTTAATAGGGTCTCAATTCAAGGACCAGAGCTTCCACTATGAAGAAATAGGAAAAGAAAAACCTAAATACAAAGTAAGCCAAAAGAAGTAATAAATATGACAGTGCAAATAAAAAATAAAAAAAAAACAGAAAAAATGAGAAAACCAAAAAGTAATTCTTGAGAAGATCAATTGAATTGGTAAGTCTGATAAGGAAGAAGAGGGAAGCCATATATTACCAATATCAGGAATAAGAGAGGTAACATCAGTTCATATTCTACACATACAAAAATGATGAAGTAAACTTATGAACAAATCTATGCAAATAAACTAACAAAGAAGATGAAATAAACAAGTTCCTTGAAAGACTCAAACTACCATATCTCAATCAAGAAGGAACAGATAACTTAAATTGCCCTGTATCTAATGACAAAATTTATATGTATTTTAAAACCTTTATATAAGAAAAAATACTAGGCACAAATGACTTCAGTTGTAAATCTCACCAAACATTTAAAAAAGATATATAGCAATTCTACACAAAATTGTCCACAGAGTGAAGAGAACTGAATACCTCCCAATTCATGTAATGAAGTCAGAATTAACATAATTTAAAACCAAAGATATTATGAGAAAGGAAAATTACTGGATAATATCAATCATGAACATTTATGCAAAAGTCTATACACAAATTTAGTTAATTAAATGCAGAAAAATATATAAAGGATTGTACACCTGAGTCATGAATATTTCACACCAGGAATGCAAGGCTGTTTTAACATTAGAAAGTCAGTCAATGTAATTAATCACACTAAAATCCAATGAAGTAAAAAACATGATCATCTCAATAGACACAGAAAAAGGTTTTGATGAAATACTGTTATCAATTTCTGATTAAAATTCTTAGAAAATTTGGAATATTAGGAAATATCCTTAACTTGATATAAAATAACTTTAAAATAAAATACTAGAAGTACAATCACACAGAAAGACCAAACGTTTTCCTCCTAAGATAAAGAAAAAATCAATGATGTCTGTGCTCCCTACTTCTATTCAAATTCATCTGTAGATTCTGCCAAGTACAATAAACCAAGAAGACATAAGGACAACCAGATTGGAAAGGAAGAGATACACCAGACTTTACATGCAGAAAATATGACCATTCATGTTGAATAAGCTATGGAATCACCAAAAGTCACTAGAAAAAGTGAGTCAAGTATTGTTGCAAGATACCAGTTTGGCATATATAAATCATTTGTATTTAAGCAAACTAACAAAAAAGATTTGGAAATTGAAATTTAAAGGAAAAAGTGTAAATTAGTTTATAATCAAAAATAAGAATCAAGGATATATATGACAAAGCTGTGAAATACTTCTCTTTGAAATCTACAAAATACTGCTAAAGAAATTAATGAAGACCTAAAAAATGGAGAGATATACTGTATTAATGCATCAGGTGACTCAAAATTGTAAGGATGTGAATTCTGCCTAGGTTGATTTATACATTGAATGTTTTTCTAATAAAAATGAGAGCAGGCTTTTTAGGGGTAGAAATTTAGAACCTGGTTCTAAAATACATTTGCTAATGCAATCCACCTTGAATAGCTAAAATAACTTTGAAAAAAAAAAAACATGAAAGTTGGAGAAAACATTTGGGAGGTTACAGTAGTCAGTATTTTGTCGATTTGACTCTGAAAGCATAATTCATAATAGAAACAAATTATTTATAGAAATTGAAAACTGTGCTCACTTTGGTTGAAAAATTATTATAATTGGAAAAATTCAGAGAAAACTGGTATGTCTCCTGTGCAAGTATGATTTACAGATTTGTGAAGCATTCATAATTTTATTTTTTGGGATGTAAATTCATTTCTTCTTACTAGGACTAAAATGCAAATGCCTAGAAAGTAATGATAAAAATATGTATTTAAGCAATGTACAAATATGTAAGTTGGAACAAGGACAAAAAAAGAAGTTGGGGAAATAGTGGTATATGTGAAAAGTATAAGGGTATGCTATTCAAGTTAATTATATAGCAAATAAAGTATGATTGGATTTTGGGAACACAGCCAAAAGGGTTAGACATTAGCTAAATTTTAGCTCTCACTAAAATAACAAAGATAAAGTTGGAGGCTGAAGGGGGAACCTGCTTTTGGGCACAGCATACTAGGACACTGCTTACCAACTCCCAGAAAAGTGAAGGTCAGAGACATGAAGAAGCCAGAACAAGTAGCCCTGAGATATTAAACCTCCTGGCTGCCAGGAAGGGCTCCCCTCCCACATCCCTGATATATTAAGTGAGCATAAATCTCCTGTTGAATTGTATCTAACTGAGAGTAAAGAAGACATCTACCTCCAAGGAAAGTTGCTTTGAGTTATCTAGGAGGGTACTGGACAGATAGGGAGGATTGAAGGGGCACACATACCCAGCCCTCAGGCTAGACAAACTAGGTGGAGAACATAGCCCCCTTGCCCAAACAGGAGTGTGTTGGCAGATTCCCTGTGAGGAAGAGTGTCTGGGAGAGTGGAGAGAGATTATTTTTGTGGCAAGTTTAGCCAACTGGGCCACCGTTGAATATCTAAGGGACCCTGACTTGACAGGGAGAGGGGAAGGGGATCATCTCAGCCTGGCAGTCACACTCAACCACCCAGGTAAAGAGAGGAATTACATCAGTGAAGCATCAGAGACAGGCAGCGATCAGCACCACTCCAGTTGACTGCAGGGGTTCTAACCTGCCCGAGGGTAAACGGGTGGATAGCTTTCTGAAAGGCTAAATAACCCAAGGATTCAGAATAGCTTAGTGGATGAATTCTTGCCTAGTGTATATGATGTCCCTGGTTGGATTCCTGGCTACACCTTGAGAAGTTATCAGGCACCTAGCTGAAACTTTATGACAGAGAATATATGGACACTTTCTTTTTATTAAATTGCTTGGATATCTTATTTTCTTTAAAAAATTTTTCATTTTTAAAAATTTCCCTTACTTTACTCACTAAAACTCAATTCAAAACTTGCAGAGAGCAAGCTGCAGGGTGAGAGATTGAGGAAAACCTGCAGCCTGAGAATATCCTTAGTGGTCTAAGAAAGAAGGCTGTTTTTCCATCTTTATTTATTTTTTTCCGTCACTTTTTTTTAAAAAAAATGAGTTGATACTGTCTTCTTTCTTGCTTGTTTTGTATCCCCTCCCTTTCTGTCTCTGCTTGTTTATTTTTGGGTTTTTTCCCTTGTTGTTTGGTTACTGATCTATTCTACCCAGACTACTTATTTTGACTCCATCTTTATATATTTTGTTTTCCATTACTGTTCTTTCATTACACCTCTTTTATTTGGTCTCAAATTCTTCTTGTTTGTATTTCTCTCTCACACACCTTTTCTCTGTTATACTTTGTCTTTTTTACTTTTTTCTTTCTTTTTTTTTTCTTTCCCCTGTTCTTACCATTTCAGCTTTTAATTCTTTCTATATTTTTTTTTCTCTATGCTGATTCTTGTTTCATTGTTTCTATTCCACTTTCTTATTCTTATTCCTCTGTGCTTCTTACTCATGTTAATTTTTCAATTTCCTAGGTCTTTTATGTTTCCTCACTTCCCTTTTATTATTTCCATTATAATTGCCGTTACTATTATTCTTTTTGTCTTCCTATCACTTATCTTTTCCCTAGTCATAAATTTTTTCTTTCAAAAAAACATAGGCAGATCTCTATCACAAAAAACAGCTGAGTGGGTGCAAGATCTTGCCCAAGTGAGCTGTTTTTGCAACTGACATAGTAGGAGGCAACAGGGCATCGATCTGGAAGGAACTGGAAGAAGAGATAAATTCTTCAAGGTGCTGCTGGCTTGATTCTTGGTTACTGTGTTTCCTCTTCCTTGATTTCCCCTTTTCTGAGTAGACCAATTTTCTATACCAACAATATAACTTTTCCTTACTTGATCATTCTATCTTCTGCTTTCTGGTGTTATTCTTACATTCCACCATTCTTTGTTTAGTCTTCAATTTTCTGATTTTTATTTCAACATTTTATATCCTGTTTTCTTTCTTTTATTAACTTTTTTCTTTTGTCTTTTCTTTTTCCCTCTATACCCATCATACTGGCCTTTTAATTCAGTCTATATATTTTTCTCTATTTGGTTTCCCATTTCATTGTAGGCACTCCACTTTTTTATTCTTATTACTCTACACTGCTTACATGAGTTAAATATTCATTTTCCAAGATCTTAAATGGTTCATCTTCTAACAATTGTTATTATTAGTAGTATTCTCCTTTTACTTTTCTTACCTCTTTCATTTTCCCTGGCCCCATTTTTTTTCCTCCAAGGGGATATAGACCACAGCAAAGAAATTGAATAAGAAAAACAAAGTGTCAAAAGAAAACAACGCATGCACAAACACAGCAATTAAATAAAACCTAAGAGTAAAGAGAGTGCTAATCAACTGAATAAACCCATCAAGATAAAAAGATGCTGAGAGGACAACAGAATTTACACACCACACTAAGAAACTGGAAGACATGGCCTGGTCCAATGAATAAACTAAAAACCATGAAGAGGTGCAGACCATTGAACATGTAATCAAAGCTGTCCAAACAAATATCATGCATCAACTTAATGAAGTGAAGGAAGAGATTAAGGATATTAAGAAGACACTGGGAGAAAATACTGAATAAACTGTAAACATGCATAAAAAGAAAACAGATATGATGGTAATGAATGGCATAATCCAAGAAATAAAAAAGACACTGGAAGCACATAAGAGTAGATTTGAATAGGCGGAGGAAAGAATTAGTGATGTGGAAAATAGTACATCTGAAGTCAAACAGAGAGTGGAACAGATAGATAAAAATATAGAAAAAATCCAGCAGAGACTTATAGGTTTAAAGACAATGCAAAATGTGCAAACATACACATTATAGGCATCCCAGAGGGAGAAGAGTAGGGAAAGAGGACAGAAGGAGTGTTGGAGAAAATAATGGCTAAAAACTTACCAACCATATTAAGGAAGATTGATGTATAAGTAGAAGAAGTGCAGTGCAAAACAAACAATATAAATCCCAACAAGCCTAATCCAAGACACATACTCATAAAATTGTCCAATGCTCAAGACAGAAAATACTGAAGGCAGCAAGAGAAAAGGGAACCATCACATAAAAGGGAAGCTCAGTAAGATTAAGTGTTCATTTATCATCTGAAACCATGGAGGAAAGAAAGAAATGGTATGACACAGTTAAGGTATTAAAAGGAAAAAACTACCAGCCAAGAATACTCTATCCAGCAGAGCTGGCATTCAAAAATGATGGAGAGTTCAAAATATTGATAGATAAACATAAATTAAGAGGATATGCCAATATGAAACCTGACTTTCAAGAAATGCTACAGAGAGTTATGCAGGATGAAAGGGAAAAAAACAGGAGAGAAAGAGTTGGGGTTGAGTTTAAGTTCAACTAAAAAGAAAAAAAGAAAACAAAAACAACATATGACATACATAAACCCAAAGAAAATATGGCTAATATAAGTAATTCCTTGAAAGTAATAACACTGAATGGTAATGAATTAAAGCCACCAGTCAAGAGACACAGATTGGAAGAATGAATAAGGAAATATGAGTCATCTGTACATTGTCTACAAGAAACCCATCTAGATCTGGGTATTCAAGAAGGCTGAAGGTAAATTCCTGAAAAACAATCTTACAATCAGACAATAAACAAAAAAGGGCAGTAGTAGCAGTACTAATATCAGAGAAAATAGATTTTAAATGGAAAACTATTGTAAGAGACAAAAACAGACACTATATATTAGTGAAAGAGGTAATCTTTCTGGAAGAAAGAACGATCATAAACTTTCATGCATCTAACAGGGGTGCCTCAAGAGAGATGAGGCAACAATGGAAAATATAAGTAGAGAAATAGATGCCTTTACAATTATAGTGAGGAAATTTAATATACCATTATCACCATTAGAAAGAAAATCTCATCAAAGAATAAATAAAGAAACAAAGTCTGTGCATAGTACATTAGAGAATCTGGATCCAATAGACATATGCAGAACACTACACCCAAATACATCAGGATGTACATTCTTCTTGAGTGCACATGGATCATACTCCAGGAGAGACCACATGCTAGGCCATAGAAAAAATCTCAATGAATTCAGAAAGATTGAGATTATACAAAGCAATTTCTCTTATTAAAATTATATGAAATGGGTAATCAGTAATGCCCAGAGATCCAGATTAGGCACAAAGATATAGAAGTTAAGCAACAAACTCTTAGAAAAACAGATTGTCAAGGGAGAAATCTCAAAAGAAATCAAAAACTACCTTGAAATGAATGAAAATGACAACAGAACATATAAAAATCTATGGGATGCAGCAAAAGCGCTTTACTGAGAGGGAAATTCATAGCCATGAATGCATATATGTAAAGAGAAGAAAGAGTTAAAATTGAAGACATAACTGCACACCTGGGGGAATTGGGGGAAAAAAAAACTTAGCCCAAAGGAAGTAGAAAGAAGGAAACAACAAAATTTAGAGCAGAATTAAACAAAATAGAAAATAAGAAAGCCCTAGAAAAAATAAAGAAAAAAAGCAGGTTCTTTGAGAAGGTCAATAAAATTCACAAACCCTTAACCAGACTAACAAAGAAAAATAGAGAGAAGATGCAAATACACAAAAATAAGAAAAGAGGAATGGGATACCACCATTGACTCCACAAAAATAAAGAGTATCATAAGAGTGTGCTTTTAAAAATTATATGCCAACAAGAATGATAATTTAGAGGAAATGGAGTAATTCCTAGAAATTCTAAAGCAGCCTATATTGATGAAAGAAGAAACTGATGAACTTAACAGACCAATTATAAGTAAAGAGATAGACTCAGTCATCAATTACCTCCCAAATAAGAAGAGCCAAGGGCCAAATGGCTTCACAGGTGAATTCTACCAAACATTTGAGAAAAAACTAACACCAACCCTACTTAAACACTTCCAAAAAATAGAAGTAGAAGGAACATTGCCTAACACATTCTATGATGCCACCATTACCCTAATACCAAAGCCAAACAAAGATGCCACAAGAAAGGATAATTAAATACCAATCACTCTAATGAAGCTAGATGCTAAAATCCTCAACAAAATACTTGGTAGTTGCATTAAACAACACATCAAATAGTTGGAGAAGATGCTGACAGTCAGAGCATAAAGGGTTAAGTATTCAACAAGCATGCTTGCTGGCAGAGACACATTAGTAAATGTCTCCAAGGTCTCTGCGTACTGCAGACGACAATAGGAGGAAGCAGAGCAGGATGAACCCACCACTAAGAAGTTACTGTATAAATTCCTAAGAAAAACTATCTACTAATACAGGAACAGGTAGCACTCTCACACACCAAACTGAGATATTAGATAGACCAAGGCATTTAGGGCTAGAAACAATGTTTATACTTATGCCCCTTGGTAGATTGCCAGAGAAGGCAGCGTGCTTGCTGTAGTAAGAGAAACATAGTGGGAGAGCAAGTTTAGGGGGGAAAAATTTATACATTGTTTTTAAGCTAAATAAAAGAAAGGGTCACAGTGAGCTCTGGGCTGTTTTTTGCTTGAGTGAGCTGCCGCCCTCTTCTTCGTATGCATCAACTTGTCTGACTCTTCTTTTGCGCTGCACCCTGACAACAACATCAAATGAATTATACACAATGATCAAATGGATTTCATCCCTGGTGTGCAATGACTGGTCAACATAAGAAAATCAATCAAGGTAATACACCACATAAACAGGGCGAACGAAAAAATATCACATGATCATCTCAATAGACATGGAAAAAAACATTAGACTAAATAAAGCACTCTTTCTTGATAAAAATGCTGCAAAAGATAGGAATAGAAGGAAACTTCCTGAATATGATAAAGGATTTATATGAAAAACTCACAACTAACGTCAGCTTCAATGATGAAATCCTAAAAGCTTTCCCTCTAAGATCGGGACCAAGACAAGGATGACCACTAACACTGCTTCTATTTAATTGTCTTTTAAGTACATGCTCGAGCACTGAGACAAGAGAAAGATATTGAAGGCATCTAAATTTGAAAGGAAAAAGTGAAAATTTCACTATTTGCAGACTGCATGATCCTGTATGTAGACAGCCCTAAGAAATCTACCAGTGGGTAGACTGGGAAGTTTTACTCGTGGGTAGATTGGGAGGGGTGAGTCAGAAGGTCCAGGATACTGGGGAGAGTGTTGGGAGTGGGACCAGGTGAAGATTGGGGATATGTGGGTATAAGGTTGAAAGTACAGAGGTGGGAATGCTCTTATGGCAAAATGACAAGGAAGGGTCACTGGTTTAGGGTATTGGTTAAGGGAACATTCAGGACAGAACACACCTAGAGCAGACTTCTAGGGAGGGTGTGAGTGTTCATTCTGTCATTATGTGTTGTATCAGAGGGTGGAGAGCCACATAATAGGTGGGAAGGAGTTGGACTCCCATCTTTGGGAGGACCAATTTTTTCAGATATAGACAGGCAGAAGTCTCTCAAGAGCAAGGGCCGTTCCTAATAGGGTAGGACAAACCAGTGTGCCAAGACCTCTTGCTCCATGTAACTATGAATCTTGTCATTCAACAAGTCAAGCAAGGGGGTCACTGTAGGCCCCAGGGGTATTGGGTGGGAGGAATAGAATAGATCAAACAGGGGGTATTTACTGGTGAGTGGAAATGTTCTTCATTACCATACAGTGACGGACACAGCACATGGTAAATACCATAAAAATTTATGAAAGTGTATGGTCTAAAATGTAAACCATAGCGTAAACTATTGACAATGTTTAGGAGCTGTAGCAGTTTGGCAGTTTGATGTAATTATGAATTCCAAAAATAGATATTGGATCATGCTTGTAAAGTGGTCTGCTAATATGGGCATGATTAATTTATGATTAGGGCATTAACTGGGCCGTGTCAGTAGGGTGTTGAGCCCCATCCCTTGGTGGGGTAGGAATCAAAAATAAAAGGCATGGCAAAGAACAGAGTTGAAGCACTTTTGACGTTGGAGTTCTGGTGAGGAAGGAGAGAAGGCCCCAGGATAGAGATAAGCCATTTGTGGGGAGTTAACAGCTGGACTTGGGGAGAGAAGCAAAGCCTAGAGAGCCTCATAGTCTGCAGCTGACCTTGTGGAGGAAACAGAGGAGCTAAGTCCGGAGAGAAATGTAGCCCTGGGAAGAGAGGAACCCAAGAAGCCTGAACCCTGGCAAACATCGCAGCTCTCTTCCTCCAACATGTGTCAGTGGATTTTGGTGTGGAAAGAAACTTACACTTTATGGCATGGTAACTGTGGATTTCTACCCCAAATAAATACCCTTTATAAAAA